>ML293253.1:925-55507 GCA_005239495.1 Nicotiana undulata
CAAATTCCCCCCCCCCCCCCCTTCTTCTGTGGTATTGACGTATAAAACATCACTACGCGTATAGGAAGTTCAAGGTGTACGAGAAGAATTATCCAGTGCACTATCTTGAGTTAGCTCCCATTGTTCATGCCTTGAAGATTTGGCGCCATTACTTGTATGGGGTGCAGTGTGCGATTTTCACCGATCATCGTAGCTTACAGTATCTGCTAAAGCAGAAGGACTTGAATTTGCGTCAGAGGAGATGGTTGGAGCTTCTCAAGGATTATGACCTCAATATTTTATATCATCCGGGGAAGGCCAATGTAGTGGCCGATGCCCTGAGTCACAGAGCAGAGAGTTTTGGGAGTCTAGCCTACCTTTCAACAGCAAAGCGACCTTTAGCACTTGACATTCAGGCTTTAGCGGGTCAGTTGGTGAGATTGGATTTGTCAGAGCCTCCACGGGTATTAGCTAGCATGGCTTCCCGGTCTTTTCTTTATGATCAGATTAGATCACGCCAGTATGATGACCGACACTTGTTAGTTCTTCAAGACAGGGTCCGTCGAGGTGATGCCAGGGATGTGACTATTGGTGATGACGAGGTTATGAGGATGCAAGACCGTATTTGCGTTCCCAATGTGGATGGGCTTCAAGAGTTGAGCACTGCATTTCATCCTCAAACCGACGGGCAGTCGGAGCAGACTATTCAGATTTTGGAGGACATGTTGCGTGCCTGTCTAATTGATTTTGGGGGTTCGTGGGATCATTTCCTGCCACTCGCGGAGTTTTCATATAATAATAGCTACCAGTCCAGTATTCAGATGGCCCCGTATGAGGCTTTATATGGTAGGAGGTGTAGATCTTCGGTTTGTTGGTTCGAGCCGGGTGAGGCTAGGCTATTGGGCACAAATTTGGTTTAGGATGCGTTGGAGAAGGTGAAGTTGATTCAGAAGCGACTTCGCACGGCATAGTCTAGGCAGAAGATTTATGCGGACCGGAAGGTCCGGGATGTGTCTTTCATGGTAGGAGAGAAGGTACTGCTGAAGGTGTCACCCATGAAGGGTGTTATGAGGTTCGGGAAGAGAGGAAAGTTGAGTCCCCGATTTATTGGTCCTTTTGAGGTGCTTCAGAAGATTGGAGAGGTGGCTTATAGACTTGACTCGCCACCCAGCTTATCGAGTGTTCATTCGTTATTCCATGTGTCGATGCTCCGGAAGTATATTGGTGACCCGTCTCATGTTTTGAACTTCAGCACAGTTCAGCTCGAGGGTGATATGTCATATGAAGTAGAGCCAGTGGCCATTTTGGGTCGTCAGGTCAGAAAGTTGAGGTCTAAGGATATAGCTTCAGTGAAGGTGAAGTGGAGAGGTCAAAGAGTGGAGGAGGCTACTTGGGAGACCGAGCGGGAGATGCAGAGAAGATATCCTCACTTGTTTGAGACTCCAGGTATGTTTCTAGACCCGTTCGAAGATGAACGTTTGCTTAAGAAGGGGAGAATGTAACGACCCGGTCGGTCGTTCCGTAGAATCTTCATTATATTACTGTTTTTCCTTGTCATAGGTTGGTTATACTGTTTATAAGATGTTAGAGTCGGTTGGCTCGGGTTCAGAATGGTTGTAGTGAGAATTGAGACACTTAGTCTCTAAAAGTAGATTTATAGTTGGAAAAGTCAAGGAGTTGACTTATTGGTAAACGACTTCGGAATGCGGATTTTATGGCTCAGATAGTTTCGTTAGGTGATTAGGGACTTAGGAGTGTGTTCAAAATATTTTTATGATGTCCGGTGTAGAATTAGGCTTGAATTGGCGAAAGTTAGTTTTTGGTGATTTCCGGTCGGCTCTAGAAAATAGGCTATCGGGGTCGGAATGGAATTCCGGAAGCTGGAACAGGTTCGTAATGTCATTTTGGATATGTGTGCAAAATTTCAGGTCAATCGGATGTGCATTGGTTGGTTCCGGCATCGTTGGTGGAATTTAGAAATTTCAAAGTTCATAAGCTTGAATTTGATGTGATTTTGGTGTTTTGATGTTATTTTGGGTGTTCCGAGAGTGCAACTAAGTTTTAATGATCATATATGATGTGTGGGTATGTTTTGTTGGGGTCCCGAGGGGCTCGGGATTGATTTCGGATGGTTAACTGAAAGTTTTGGAGTTGAAAATGCAGCAACAACTGCTGGTGTTCTGCTACTATGATTTCCGCACCTGCGGATGTCTGACCGCATGTGCGAGCCGCAGAAGCGGCCATGTTGATCGCAGGTGCGGGCTCAGAAGCCCAGGAGGAAGAACTGCAGAAGCTGTAGTGTTGGCCGCATCTGCGAGCCGCAGGTGCGACACATGGGCCGCAGGTGCGAAATTTTGTCCGTTTAGTGAATTTTCGCATGTGCGGTCCTCCTGAGCGCAGGTGCGGACCGCATGTGCAAGAAAAAGGTCGCAGGTGCGAAAAGTCTGGGCAGAAAATTATAAAAAGGGAACTTAACGATTTTTAGTCTTCTTTTCACCATTGTTATTGCGGGTTCCGAGCTTTTTGAGGGTTTTTGAAGAGAGAAACGTTTGTTCTTCATTGAGGTAAGATTTTTGGACTTATTAACTCGATTATATGTGATTAAGGACCTTATTAGCAATGTTTAATTAGGGAAAATCAACGAAAAAGGGGGAAACTAGGGCTTGAGTTTAAGAGACCTTTTAGGGGTGATTTGAGGGATCATTTGGATTCCTATTTCAAAGTTCTTTATATGTAAGGGCTCGTGATATGATGAGGATCATTTTGGTACAAATTTTGTCGAGTTCCGAGATATGGGCCCAGGGGTCGGGTTTTGGCTAATTTTAGGAATTGTGCATAAAGTTGATATTTTTCTATTGGGTTTCATCCCCCTAGCATAATTTGAGGTGAAAAATCTGAACTTGAAAGATTTGGAGCACTCAGAAGTTTATTCGAGAGGCAAGCGTGTTACGGAGTAGCTTTTCGGGCTAGTTTGAGGTAAGTAATGTCTTTAAATTCTGTCCTGAGGGTATGAAACCCTGGATTTTACATCCTTTCACGGTGTTGGAGTGACGCACACACTGGATGACGAGTGTGGGGCGTGCACGAATTGGAAATTTGGAAATATGTTCCTTTTGAGGCAGCTATTGAGTTGCGAAACTGCTTTTAAAGCATATGTTAAATAATATTACTATGTTTTAATATAATTGGGTTGTAAGACATGTTTGGGGCCTAGTGTCGATCTGTTTTAACCCCTTGGGTCTATTTTCTGATATTCTCACTATTTTGATCATGATTTTACACTCAGTCCTTCTTGTTAAATTGTTGACACTCAGATTTGTTGAAATTGCTATTTCTTGAAATGAAATATTGTTTTGGGTCGAGAACCCCATTTATTTATGGTCCGAGTGGCATGTTGAGAGTGTCTGACTGAGTGAAGCCGAGGGCCAATATTGTGAGGATATTTATGATATGAGAGAGGCCGAGTTCCTGAGAGATTGATGTCATGATTTGGATGTTTATAGCGTTTGGGTTGTAAGAGCCCCTCCAGAGTCTGTACACACCCCAGTGAGCGCAGGTACCTACTAAGTGCGAGTGACGAGTGATTGGGAGGCATGAGCGACTGTGAGGTGCTGAGTGACTATTACTGAGTGATGGTGAGGTGCTGAGTATGAGTGATGATTTGGCCCGAGGGGCAGTTATGATGATATTTTACTGAGCTTTTGATTATGATTCACTTCATTTTTCATACTGAGATTTTTGGGAGTTTACTGAGAAACATTTGAAAATATACTTTTTTCAAAGGATTTTTACGGAAACTGGTTTTCACACATATGTACTAGATGTATACTTTATATTGGCTCGGTATTTTACTATTTGTGAATTGGTGTTTTGTGTTGTGTGTTTCTTATCTTCAGACTTGATTTATTTTCATTACTACTGAGTTGAAGTACTCATCATTACTCCATGCACCTCTGTGTGCAGATCCAGGTACTAGTTCTGAGCAATAGTCATTTGAGTCCGATCGGCGTCAGCATTCGGGGATTTCAAGGTAGCTGACCAGCGTCCGCAGCTTCTCCATTTCCCTTCCTTCATTTAGTATTTAGTATTTTTTTCTGAGACAGTGTATTATGACATTAGCAATGTTAGTCTTATTCTTAGATGCTCGTGATCAGTTGACTCCAGTTCTGGGATATGGTTTTAGACTGGTAGATTATATTATGCTTTGTTAAAGACTTGGAGAAATTTTATACTTTCTATGGAATATTATTAATGATTTTGAGAAATTTTATTAAAGGAAATGTGTAGTTATGTGATAGTGACTTGTCTAGTTCTACGATATGCGCCATCACGACCTGTTAGGATTTGGGATCGTGACAAGTTTTGATTATTCTGTTAGCTCCGTTGGGTGATTTTGAACTTAGGAACGTGTTCGGATTGTGATTTGGAGATCCGTAGTGGAATTAGGCTTGAAATGGCGAGAGTTGGAAATTTGGAAGTTTGACCGAGAGTGGATTTTGTGGTTACCAGGCTCGGATTGGGATTCCAGGAGATGGAGTAGGTCTGTGGTATCATTTCTGACTTGTGTGCAAAATTTGAGTTCATCATGCAAGATTAGGGTTACCTGAATTATTTAGTTTAGGTCCTTGTAATTATTTAGGTTTGAATTCTGAGTTGTATCAATTAGCCTTGATTGTCCGTACATGCATTACCTGGTTAAGTTTTGATAATAGTTGTTTAGGTTTAAATTCTTGATTCATGTTAGTTAATCATGCATACTTAAGATAATTTCTGATTAATCAATTAACTCTGATTATTAGTCCATCATACATGAATTATTTAGCTTATGCCTTGATAGTCATTTAGGTTTAATCTTCTATTCATTAATTAATCTTGACTGTTATATTCAAGGTTAGTTGAATTACTTTTAAAATAGTTGAACACTTAGCTCCATAACTGATCTTGTTAATTAAGAACTTCAGTTGCCTAATTAGGTCCCTCTAGACAATTTAATTAGACTTATAGTTCTGATTTAAGTTGTTTTGAGTTACCTAATTTCAGGAACTCATTAATAACTTATTCTTGGCAAAGGAGGCCCAAATTAGTTAGGCCCAAGATTGTCCAACTATGTGGCCTAGGTCTTGGATCATAAAGGGGTAATTACAGGGGTATTTCAGGGTAGTTTAGGAATTCTAGCTGAAGAAACTCAATTGTAACTGCCTAGAAAACTTCTAAAATAAAGATAAAAGACCAAACAAAATAAGAAAAAGCTAATTAAATCAAATTTTTGGGGTAAAAAGTAAAACTTTAGAAGTGAAAAGGGTATAAAATTAGAAGAAGCTTCTAGAAAAATGTACAACTGTCCTAGCTGTTATAAAATATGCTAAAAAATAGGATAAGAAGGACAACTGTACCAGGGCTGTTAAGAGGACTGTACTATTTCAGAATTAGGATAAGGAATATTCCTAAAAAATACTCACCCTAGGCAGCATATATATAGACACTATCTATTCTGAAAAATACAGATTACACTCATACATTACACCCTATGAATATACTGCATATTCTCAAATATTCTACATCTTCTGAAAACATCCTACATGTTCTGAAAAACACACAAACATTCTGAAAATAGGCTTAGTTTCAATAGGCTTGAATTGGGGTGTGATTTGTGTTTTTGATGTTGTTTGATGTGATTTGAAAGATCAACTAAGTTCGTATCGTATTTTAGGACTTGTTGGTATAATTGGTTAAGGTCCCAGGGACCTTGGGTGGAGCTCGGATGGTTAACAGATCGAATTTGGAATTTGAAAGAATGTTGAAGTTAGGGTCTTCTGGTGCAATCGCACCTACAGAACTTTGGTCGCATGTGCGAGCTCTCAGGTGTGAGCAAAGGAGCGCATGTGCGGCCATGGAAAGGTTGTGAAGTGGTTACAGGTGAGGAAGGAGTTTCGTAGATGCAGATGCGCATCTGTGCGAGGTTGACCGCAGAAGCGAATTTTGCAAGGCAGCAGGGGCGTCGTAAATGCGGAGAAGGCTAGCAGATGCGGTCCAGCAGGTGCGAGGCTGGGACTGCAAGTGCGATGGGTCGCCAGTTATGTGAGTTCCGTATGAGGATAATTTTTTTGCAAAAGCGGATGCGCAGGTGCGAGCCCAGGCTCTGCAGGTGCGTAAATGCCTGGGTAGTCTGGAAATGCAAAGTTTCAGAAATTTTCTTCAATTTAAACATTATGAAGCTTGATTTGGTGATTTTTGAGAGGATTTTCGAGGGGTTTCTTGAGGTAAGTCACTTGTGGTTAAACTCATTCGATACTTTTGTTTCCCTATTGATTTTCGCTCCTAGATTGTGTGGTTTCAAGGTGTAATTTGTGTGTTTGAGGCTAGGGATTTAGAGAGTTTAATTTGGGGATTTGAGTGGTGATTTGATGGCGAATTTTGGTAAATTTGATATGGTTAGAATCGTGGTTGAATGGACTTACGGATTTTGTGACTTTTATAGGATTCCGAGACGTGGGCCCGAGGGCCAACTTTTGAGTGGACTTTTTGACTTTTATTAAAAGCCTGGTAATTTCATATTCCTTTAGCTCGTGTTTATTGTATCAAACTATTCGTGGCTAGATTCGATGCATTTGGAGTCTCTTCTACGAGGAAAGTGCTTGCTGGAGTAGCTAAGCTTGGTTTTGAGGATGTGAAACTCCGAATTTCGTGTTATGTGATTGGTGTTATGGTTATGCATGTGCTAAGTAACGAGCATATAGGCGTGCACCGTAAGAATTGTGACTTGGTTAATTCCATGGAATTGAATAGTTTTCAAATCATGTTGTTACCGTATTTTCACCATGTGTTAGATCAATTAAGTTGCCAGTCATGTTAGAAACCCTGCTTAGGCTACATGATGGTACCTTTGGACCCACAGTGGCCGTTCTTTATTGTAGAACTAATTGTTTAATCTATCAATTTGTACTCAGTCACAATTATTACTAGCACATTATGTCTCGGTCTATGTTGTCTTTACACGTTATATCATATCATCATTTGTGGGTTGATTATCATGATTCCGATGAGCCCGAGAGACTGGAGAGGTTACTTAATGAGTAGGTGGTGAGGCCCTATTGTTAGTGATATTTATGGGATCGAGTTACACACTACAGCAGGCTTTATTGATTGATGCCACGATTTGGCTTATTATAGCACTCAGGTTGGATCGGCCCATCCGGAGTATGCACACCCACAGTGGGCGCAATGCTAGAAGTTATGACATTTGGGGCTGGATCTACCCTGTTTACTTGCATTTGGGCTGGATCTGCCTTGTTTTATTTGCATATGGGCTGGATATGCCCTATTATGTGTTAAGTTTTGTTGTAAAATTTGAAAGCATGTCTAAATTCTTGTACCTTCACTTGAAGAATATAAATATATGAGATATCATTGTCATATTTTCTGTAACTTTCTGTACTGTTAAATGTTGAAAGTGGACCGTAATAATTGGACTTGTCAGTACTTTCAGTCCAAATGTTAGATTTGTTACTTATTGAGTTGGTTGTACTCACTCTACAGCCTGCACGTCATGTGCAGATCCAGGTGCTTTCGGTTTCAGCGTTTGTTGATTTGCAAAGGCTAGACCTTCGGAGATCATCGAGGTAGCTGCTTGTCGTTCGCAGACCTTGACTCTCCTCCCTTATCTTTCGGTTTATTATTTAGTTTTACTCCTATATAGTGTAATATACTTTATTACCTCGTAGATACTCATGTACTTAGTGATACCCCAGTTTTGGGAAGAATTTATGTATTGAGTTATGATTTCCTATCCTGCTAAGAGATTTCCCTTTATTTAAATCGTTTTAGTGTCTTTCAATGATTTAAAGTGTTGGAAATTTCTGAACAGTCGGTTTGCCTAGTACCATGATAGGCGTCATCACGACGGGTTGGTTATGGGTCGTGACACGCTGCCTGTGACTCAACAACGGAGAAGGGGGTGGAACTGCACAGAATGAAAACTTCATTCTCGATTCAACGAGAATTTTTATTAAAGTCTTTCATTTGCTTCTCTTTGGTTGAAATTTGATTTTCCCCTATGTATCCTAATTTTTGGCCTAATTCATCTTCCGATGATCGATTCAACCTCTAATAAAAAAGATATACCTTTGTTATATTTATTTCCATAATAAGATCATAGATTTACTCAGTAGGAATCCAATTACGCAGAGGCGACTCAACACAGTTCGGGTCCTAAAGCCAAACTGCAATGAGGGGCCTTAAGTTCCTTTAAAAAATTTATATATATATATATATATATATATATTTGTTTAAAGTCTATTTTTCTAGCGAATTCATAAAGTTAATTTGAAGTTCCAATTCTTCTTTTTTTTTTTGAAGTTTTGCATAACCGAATTCATATTTTCTAGTAGACATATTTAAACTCTAGTAAATAACTAAAAATTACAGTATATTTATAAATTAAAAAATAAAAAATACCATATTTTAGATTTAAAAAATAGCCAAAGATTAGAACGATAGAACCAGATTCAATTGATAAGTTGATCCCAAATAACTTCTTAATATTTTTGTGCTTGAAAACCTGTAAAATCATTCTTGTAGAAAATCAATTCCAAGTACGATATGTAAAATCATACTTAGCTTTGTATTTTATCCCACAAAGAAGGATCACAAGAGTCTTGTAGTTCTTTTGACAGGAAGGAGTAAGAATTATCATAAAGATTTTAATAAGTTAATGTAGAAAAGAAGAAAGCAAGAAGGTTCAACTTTGTAGTTGTGAATAAATATGAACATAACAAAAAGAAGTCGATCCCAAAAAGTCAAGAACGGTAATAAGTAACGATTCATAACCCCAATATGCAATAACGGTAAAAGTAAATTTTTATTTTCCTTTTCCACGGCAAAATTATAACTGTTCACATTAAATACTTAAATTTTCTAAAAGGAAAACAAATATATAAACCTAAAACTACTAACTGCTTGTTTGGATGGTTGTTACATATCGTTTCATAATGTATCATATCGTACTGTATTGCATTGTACTGTAATCGTTTGATAAATACTGTTTAGATAGATTGTGTCGTTTGCCATCGTTTCATGATATAAGGCACCGGCAATATGAAGAATAAACTTGCAATATTATAAAGAAAAACTATGATACAGGGTAAAATTATTATATAAAAGGTAGGGTAAATGATAAAATAAAATTATTTAACAATAATGAAGGGTGAGATTGAGAAGAAAAAACGAGGTAACGACGCGACCACACCAAATCAGTCGTTACATAAAGTGACATTTTTCGTCGTTATGTAATGACGAATTTAACGATACGATACAATACAATTTAACTAACAATCAAAAACAAACATCGTATTTAAAGTAACAACACGATAGAATACAATGAGTAACAATCATCCAAACAAGCTTTAAAATATGCTGCCTTCAAATTTATGGGCCTTAAAGCCCTTGTCTTAGCTGCCTTGGGATTCGGCCGCCTATGCAATGACGATACTTTTGGAGCTACATGCGTGTTTGGCACAAACGACATTCATGATTTTTGTGTGATAAATTAAAAATGGAGTGACTTGTACATTTTGAGAAAGGTGGTACTAATTTTGTCCATTAACTTCAATGGAAAAAGTTAAAGCTGGTGGTTCTGAAACGAAGCAGTAACAAGTTCAGAGCTTCCCTGTGGATTTATACATATACTAGATGTGATTAGTCCCTCCTTTTAATCTGAAAGTGTTCTTTTGTTATTTCTTACATGAAACTTGACGATGAAAGGTCCGTATTGGGGCCTAACATTATAATTTTATTAAAATTATTATTTGTTGGTGTTTAATTAATAAATTTTTGAGGTTTAACAAGTTATATTTTCTAAAATTTCTTTTGAATATGAAAATATTTAATTTGAAATCGCCTTCAAATAGTATGGATAGATGAAAATCATTTAATTTTTATTTTCAAGTTGCTTTAAGATAGTATAGGTAAATATGAAAATCTTATAAATATCGACACTTCATTTTGTTGTTGTATTTTTTAAAGTTTAACTTTCATTTCTCTATGAAAACTTCTATTTGAATAAAATAAAATTAATAATTTGCCAAAATGAGAAAAAAGATTGGAAATAAGCATTTGCACTGCACTGCATTTAAAGGAGAGTTGTGGCTAGAAAATTGTGAGGTCCACGTGTATTTTACATTTAAAAAATACTACAATGGAATTTTATAAAATAACATATATGCCCTTGGTCAACCATCTTTCCTTTTCTATATAACAAAAAATAAGCAAAAGATACTCATACCACTTCAGGAGATACACACTTTTCAGAAATGGGAGGTCTTATAACTTACAAGGAAAGACAAGGGGTTTTTTTTTGTGAAAAAATATTAATAAAATAAGTTTGTTACCCATTAAATCCTTTTGAGATGTATATATATATGATTAGTTTGTAAGTGTGTGACAATCTCATCTAAAAATTTAAACTGTTAGACCGAGTACACTTTTATTTACTTAATATGTCTTTAATATGGTCCCTCACGCGTGTCACGACCCGACATTCCCACCATCGGGACCATGATGGCGCATAACATTTCACTTGCTAGGAAATGCAATATTAGAGATCATTAAGCCATTTCTAAACCCTTTCAATATTTACAACAATTAAGCTACAATAATTTAAAAAGAGTGCGGAAATCCATAACACTCTTAATATTTATACAAAACTACCATCGTAGGGTGCCATCCGAATGCTCGACTGGTAGTTATTGTTGTTGGCGAACTCTGCAAGGGACAAGAACGGATCCCACGATCCTCCGAAGTCTATAACAAAAGCACGTCGCATATCCTCCAAGATGTGAATATTACACTCGAACTGTCTGTCCGTCTGAGGATGGAATGCGTGCTCAACTCAACTCGCATACCCAACTCACATTGTACTGCCCTCCAAAAGTGCGAGGTGAACTGCGTACCTCGGTCAGAAATGATAGACACGGGCACACCGTGGAGACGGACGATCTCACGAATATAAATCTCCGCCAACCGCTACGAAGAATAGGTAACTGCCACGGGAATGAAGTGCGTTGACTTAGTCAGCCTATCCACAATGACCCAAATGGTATCGAACTTCCTATGCGTCCGTGTGAGTCCAACAACAAAGTCCATATTGATACGCTCCCACTTTCACTCAGGAATCTCTATCTGCTGAAGTAAACCACCGGGTCTTAGATGCACAAACTTCACATGCTGACAATTCAAGCACCGACCTACATAAGAAACTATATCCTTCTTCATCCTCCTCCACTAATATTGTTGTCGCAAGTCCTGGTACATCATGGCGTCGCCAGAGTAAATAGAATACCGAGAATTGTGAGTCTCCTCAAGAATCAACTCACCAAGTCCATCAACATTAGGCACACACACGCGACCTTGCATCCTCAAAACTCCGTCATCTCCAACAGTAACCTGTTTGGAACCACTGTGTCGTACTGTGTCCCTAAGGACCAACAAATGGGGGTCATCATATTGCCGATCTTTGATACGCTTACACAAGGAAGACCGAGCGCCTGTGCAAGCTAGAACACAACTGGGCTTTGAAATATCAAACCTTACCAACTAATTGGCCAAAGTCTGAACGACCGATGCCATCGGCCTCTCACCGACTGGAATGAACGCAAGGCTGCCCATACTCGCTGCCTTCCTACTCAATGCGTCGGCCACCACATTGGCCTTCCCGGGATGGTACAAGATGATGATATCATAGTCTTTCAATAGCTCCAACTACCTCCTCTGCCTCAAATTGAGATCTTTTTGCTCGAACAAATACTGAAGTTTGCAATGATCCGTGAAAATAATAAAAAGAAATCAATCCCAAAAAGGCAATAATAATAAAAAGTAACGATTCATAACCCCAATACGCAACAACAATAAAAGTAAACTTTTATTTTCCTTTTTAACAGCAAAATTATAATTGTTCACATAAATACTTAAATTTTCTAAAAGAAAAACAAATATATAAACCTAAAACTACTAAAAAGTAGGGCCTTCAAATTTATAGGGCCTAAAGCCCTTGTCTTATCGGCCTAGGGATTCGGTAGCCTCTACAATGACAATATTTTTGGAGCTAGATGCGTGTTTGGCACAAATGACACTCATGATTTTTGTGTGATAAATTAAAAATGGAGTGACTTGTACATTTTGAGAAACGTGGTACTAATTTTGTCCATTAACTTAAATGGAAAAAGTTAAAGCTAGTGGTTCTGAAACGAAGCAGTAACAAGTTCAGAGCTTCCCTCTTGAGAAAGGATTTATACTTATAAGTAAAAGATACACATACAACTTCAGGAGATACACACTTTTCTAGAAATGGAAGGTCTAATAACTTATAAGAAAAGACGATGGGTTTTTTTTGTAATAAAATTATTAATAAAATAAGTTTGTTACCCATTAAATCCTTTTGAGGTGTATATGTATATGATTAGTTTGTAAGTGTGTGACAATCTCATTTAAAAATTTAAACTGTTAAAGCAAGTACAATTCTATTTACTTAATATGTCTTCAATATGGTCCCTCACGCGTGTCACGACCCGGCATTCTTACCGTCAGGACCATGATAGCGCCTAACATTTCACTTGCTAGGCAAAGCAACGTTAGAGATCCTTAAGCCATTTCTAAACCCTTTCAATGATTTACAACAATCAAGCTACAATAATTACAAAAGAGTGCAAAAATCCATAACATTCTTAATATTTATACACAACTACCCTTGTAGGGTGCCATCCGAATGCTCGACTGGTAGTTGTTGTTGTTGGCGAACTCTGCAAGGGGCAAGAACGGATCCCACGATCCTCCGAAGTCTATAACACAAGCACAGAGCATATCCTCCAAGATCTAAATAGTACTTTGCTCGTCGGTCTGAGGATGGAATGCGTGCTCAACTCAACCCGTATACCCAACTCATGTTGTACTGCCCTTCAAAAGTGCGAGGTGAACTGCGTACCTCGGTCAGAAATGATAGACACGGGCACACCGCGGAGACGGACGATCTCACGAATATAATCTCTGCCAACCGCTCCGAAGAATAGGTAACTGCCACGGGAATGAAGTGCGCTGACTTAGTCAGCCTATCCACAATTACCCAAATGGTATCAAACTTCCTCTGAGTCTGTGTGAGTCCAACAACAAAGTCCATATTGATACGCTCCTACTTCCACTCAAAAATCTCTATCTGCTGAAGTAAACCACCGGGTCTCGGATGCACAAACTTCACATGCTGACAATTTAAGCAACAACCTACATAAGAAACTATATCCTTCTTCATCCTCCTCCACCAATATTGTTGCCGCAAGTCCTGGTACATCATGGCGTCGCCAGAGTAAATAGAATACCGAGAATTGTGAGCCTCCTCAAGAATCAACTCATGAAGTCCATCAACATTAGGCACACACATGCGGCCTTGCATCCTCAAAACTCCGTCATCTCCAACAATAACCTGTTTGGAACCACCGTGCCGTACTGTGTCCCTAAGGACCAACAAATGGGGGTCATCATACTACCGATCTTTGATATGCTTACACAAGGAAGACCGAGCGCCTGTGCAAGCTAGAACACAACTGGGCTTTGAAATATCAAACCTCACCAACTGATTGGACAAAGTCTGAACGACCGATGCCATCGGCCTCTCACCGACTGGAATGAACGCAAGGCTGCCCATACTCGCTGTCTTCCTACTCAATGCGTCGGCCACCACATTGGCCTTCCCGGGATGGTACAAGATGGTGATATCATAGTCTTTCAATAGCTCCACCTACCTCGTCTGCCTCAAATTGAGATCTTTTTGCTGAACAAATACTGAAGGCTGCAATGATCCGTGAAAATAATAAAAAGAAGTCAATCCCAAAAAGGCAATAATAATAAAAAGTAACGATTCATAACCCCAAATATATAAACCTAAAATTACTAAAAAATAGGGCCTTCAAATTTATGGGGCCTAAAGCCCTTGTCTTACCGGCCTAGGGATTCGGTAGCCTCTGCAATGACAATATTTTTTGAGCTAGATGCGTGTTTGGCACAAATGACATTCATGATTTTTATGTGATAAATTAAAAATGGAGTGACTTATACATTTTGAGAAACGTGGTACTAATTTTGTCCATCAACATCAATGGAAAAAGTTAAAGCTAGTGGTTCTGAAACGAAGCAGTAACAAGTTCAGAGCTTCCCTGTTTAGAAAGGATTTAATAACTTCAGGAGATACACACTTTTCTAGCAAATGGAAGGTCTAATAACTTATAAGAAAAGACGATGGGTTTTTTTCGTGTGAAAATTATTAATAAAATAAGTTTGTTACCCATTAAATCCTTTTGAGGTGTATATGTATATGATTAGTTTGTAAGTGTGTGACAATCTCATTTAAAAATTTAAACTTTTAGAGCGAGTACAATTCTATTTACTTAATATGTCTTCAATAAGGTCCCTCACGCGTGTCACGACCCGACATTCCTACGGTCGGGACTGTGATGGCGCCTAACAATTCACTTGCTAGGCAAGAATACATTGGAGATCCTTAAGCCATTTCTAAACCCTTTCAATGATTTACAACAATCAAGCTACAATAATTAAAAAAGAGTGCAGAAATCCTTAACACTCTTAATATTTATACACAACTACTCTCGTAGGGTGTCATCTGAATGCTCGACGTGTAGTTGTTGTTGTTGGCGAACTCTGCAAGGGGCAAGAACGGATCCCACGATCCTCCGAAGTCTATAACACAAGCACGGAGCATGTCCTCCAAGATCTGAATAGTACGTTCCTCGTCCGTCTGAGGATGGAATGCGTGCTCAACTGAACCCGCATACCCAACTCACATTGTACTGCCCTCCAAAAGTGCGAGGTGAAATGCGTACCTCGGTCATAAATGATAGACACGGGCACACCGTAAATACAGACGATCTCACGAATATAAATCTCTGTCAACCGCTCCGAAGAATAGGTAATTTCCACGGGAATGAAGTGCGCTGACTTAGTCAACCTATCCACAATGACCCAAACGCAATCAAACTTCCTCTGAGTCCGTGTGAGTCCAACAACAAAGTCCATAGTGATACGCTCTCACTTCAATCAGGAATCTCTATCTGCTGAAGCAAACCACCGGGTCTGTGATGCTCAAACTTCACATGCTGACAATTCAAGCATCTAGCTACATAAGAAACTATATCCTTCTTCATCCTCCTCCACCAATATTGCTGCCGCAAGTCCTGGTACATCATGACGGCGCCCGAGTGAATAGAATACCGAGAATTGTGAGCCTTCTCAAGAATCATCTCACGAAGTCCATCAACATTAGGCACACACACGCGGCCCTGCATCCTCAAAACTCCTTCATCTCCAACAGTAACCTGCTAGGAACCACCGTGTCGTACTGTGTCCCTAAGGACCAACAAATTAGGGTCATCATACTGCCGATCTTTGATACGCTTACACAAGGAAGATTGAGCGCCTGTGCAAGCTAGAACACAACTGGGCTTTGAAATATCAAACATCACCAACTGCTTGGCCAAAGTCTGAAGAGCCGATGCTAGCGGCCTCTCACTTACTGGAATGAACGCAAGGCTGCCCATTCTCGCTGCCTTCCTACTCAATGTGTCGGCCACCACATTGGCCTTCCCGGGATGGTACAAGATGGTAATATCATAGTCCTTCAATAGCTCCAACTACCTTCTCTGCTTCAAATTGAGATCCTTTTGCTCGAACAAGTACTGAAGGCTGCGATGATCCGTGAAAATAATAAAAAGAAGTCAATCCCAAAAAGACAAGAACAATAAAAAGTAACTATTCATAACCCCAATATGCAACAACGATAAAAGTGAATAGTAAAAAGTAACGATTCATAACCCTAATATGCAACAACGGTAAAAGTAAACTTTTATTTTCCTTTTCCACAACAAAATTATTACCGTTCACGTTAAATACTTAAATTTTTTATAAGAAAAACAAACATATATACCTAAAACTACTAAAAAGTAGGGCCTTCAAATTTATGGGGCCTATATCCCTTGTCTTACCGGCCTAGGGATTCGACAGCCTCTGCAATGACAATATTTTTTGAGCTAGATGCGTGTTTGGCACAAATGACATTCATGATTTTTGTGTGATAAATAAAAAATGGAGCGACTTGTAAATTTTGAAAAACGTGGTACTAATTTTGTCCATTAACTTCAATGGAAAAAGTTAAAGCTAGTGGTTCTGAAACGAAGCAGTAACAAGTTCAGAGTTTCCCTGTTGAGAAAGGATTTATACTTATAAGTAAAAGATACACATACAACTTCAGGAGATACACACTTTCCTAGAAATGGAAAGTCTTATAACTTATAAGGAAAGACGATGGGTTTTTTTTTGTGTGAAAAATTATTAATAAAATAAGTTTGTTACCCATTAAATCCTTTTGAGGTGTATATGTATATGATTAGTTTGTAAGTGTGTGACAATCTATCTAAAATTTAAACTGTTAGAGCGAGTACACTTCTATTTACTTAATATGTCTTCAATAAGGTCCCTCACGCGTGTCACGACCCGACATTCCTACGGTCGGAACTGTGATGGTGCCTAACGTTTCATTTGCCAGACAAGGCAACATTAGAGATCATTAAGCCATTTCTAAACCCTTTCAATGATTTACAACAATTAAGCTACAATAATTTATAAAGAGTGCGGAAATCCATAACACTCTTAATATTTATAGACAACTACCCAGAATTTGGAGTCACAATCTACGAACATTCTAAGATTTACTAGAAATATTTGTCCGAAAGAAGTACAATTGTTTGAATTAAAGAAAAACAGTAAACAGAAAGGATAGACGACGACTTCAGGGCCTGTGAACACCGACAAGACTACCTTGAGTCTCCGATTAGATGAAGCCAGCAACTAACTTAGGGTCAACTCGGTCTAGTACCAAAATCTGCACAGAAAGTGCAGAGTGCAGTATCAGTACAATCGACCCCATGTACTGATAAGTGACGAGCCTAACCACGAAAAGGAGTGACGAGGCTACGACGGATCACACATAATAAAACCTACATACAGTGAATAATAATGACCGAAAAGAAGGCAGTGTTCACAAGTAACTTGCAAGGAATAATACAGGATTCAACGTGTTTAACCAGTGTTCAGCTATAACAAATCCTTAAGTATAACTCAAAGTTACCATACATCTTACACAGTCAAAGAAAAAACATAAATACATAAATTGTTGCGGCGCGCAACCCGATCCCACCGTACATATCACAATCCTCTCTTATTTCTTCTTCATATCATAAACAACAAAATATAGATAAAAGTGTTGCGGTGTGCACCCGATCCCACCATATCATAATAATCATAATCGCGGTTCACCCATATTTCACAACATTCCACCCTTATTATACATGTTGCGGCGTGCAACCCGATCCCACCGTATAATATTAATACACCCTTATTCCTCCTCAGGATCCCACCATAATCATATAAATTACACAGAAAGTATAAAAGTTTCAAAAATTAACATAACACCCTTCTCTATACTTAAACTTTCGAACAAGGAAAATGAAAATCTTACACTCAATAAAACTCTACATAATACTGAGTAAGTGTCGAGCCTAACCTCGGCGAAGTAGTGACGATGCCAGGACACGACAAATAATACCACATGTGCAGTTTAATAATATATAAAAGAAATAACGGCAGGAGATAAGCAGTTAAGTACAAAAACGGGGAAACATGCTGGGGAAAAAGGGGTAGCAATTACTGAAATGACGGAACGAGGCAACAGTCTAAATATAAAAAGTAATAATGAGAATTAACAACACGAAGTAAACAAGTGAAAAGAAACGGCGCATCATGTCCTCTCGTGCTAAAGTATCATAACACGGCACGGAATGTCCCCTCGTGCATAAAACATCACAATCACGGCACAGAATGTCCCCTCGTGCATAAATATCATCAACATGACACAGAATGTCCCCTCGTGCATAATAATCATAAACACGACACGGAATATCCCCTCGTGCATAAACAACATAAACATGGCACGGAATGTCCCCTCGTGCATAAACAACATAAACATGGCACGGAATGTCCCCTCGTGCATAAACATGTCACGGAATGTCCCATCGTGCATAAACAACATAAATATGGCACGAAATATCCCCTCGTGCATAAACAACATAAACATGACATGGGATATCCCCTCGTGCATAAACAACATAAACATGGCACAGAATGTCCCCTCGTGCATAAATATCAAAACAACAGTTTGGCAAGAAAATCAACAATAAGAAACCATAAATGCAAATGAAGAACCAACAGGAATAATACCGTCCCGGCAAGGGACACAACTATAACCAATCATACACAAGTGTATAACTCAATAAATATTCTTCAACCGAACAACTTTTCAATAGTATTCACAACCAAGAGTTTCCATCAAATGAATAACCACCAGATTGATATTAAACCCATAAACACAGTAAATCTCAATAAATATCACATAATTGCAAATATCCGATTCACGGGCATGCTTGACAGCAATATATAGGTACTCGTCACCTCACCTATACGTTGAACATGGAATAAACACATAACAAATAAGACTCAACACCTATTCCCTCGAGCTAAGGTTATGCCAAACACTTACCTCGACTTCCACGATCAAATCAAGCCTCAAGAACCACTTTTCCTTTTGAACCCGACTCCAAATCAATCGTATCTAGACATAATTGACTCAATAACATCAATAAAGGCTAAACAATTCAATTCCAATGCTTAATTATATACTTTCTAACATTCTTCCCAAATGTCCAAAAATTGACCTCGGACCCGCTTGGTCAAAACATGAGGTTCGGATCGAAACCCGATCACCCATTCACCCACGAGCCCAAATATATAATTTATTTTGAAATCCGACCCAAAACGAGGTCAAATTCCCAATTAATCAAAAAGCCCTAACTCTACCCAAATTTTCTACCCTTAATCTCATATTTTTAGGCCTATAATCTAATGGGTGTTGATATAAATGGAAGAAAACGAGGTTAGGATTACATACCTATGAAGCTATGGTGAAGAAGTTCTTCAAAAATCGCCCAAGGAGTTGTGGAGAAGAAGAAGTTATGAAAAATGGTGAAATTCCCGTAATACATTCTGTATTCTGAACTTAAAAATAGCTGGGCAGATTTTGGTCTATGCGATCGCGATGTAAGGAATGCGATCGCATAGTGAATTGGCTCCCTACGCTCCGCGATCGCGATGGGCATAATGCGATCGCACAGAAGACCTGACCTACCACACTTCGCGATCGCGAATGAGAGAATGCGATCGCATAGAGCTACACCTACCCAACCCCCTAGCCTTCCTATTACACTATGCGGTCGCAACTCCTGCTATGCGAACACATAGTGATATAGATTCCCCTCTCAACACAGTGCTATGCGATTGCGAATGAACCTATGCGATTGCATATTACTCAACACCAGACACCAAAAGCTGAGGATTACACCAGATATTTCTAAGTTTTAGCATCCCGACACCTACCCGAAACTCACTCGAGCCCTCGGTGCTCCAAACCAAATATGCACACAACCTCGAAAACATCCTACAGACTTATTCGTGTAATCAAATCACCAAAATAACGTCATAAACATCGAATTAAACCTCAAAATCAATGAAATTTCCAAAAACTTCTAAAACTTCAAAATTTGCATTTAAGGACAGAATCACGTCAAATGAAGTCCGTTTCTTCCCAAACTTTACAAATATGACACAAATATTATATCGAACCCTTACCGGGATACGGAACCAAGATACGAGCCCCATACCACAGGTTTCACATAGAATTTCATTTTCAAAATCTCTTATATTTTTCAGAAAATAATTTCCTTTAAAAATTCATTTCTCGGACTTGAGACCTCGGAATTCGATTCCGGGCATACGCCCAAGTCCCATATTTTCCTACGGACCCTCCGGGACCGTCAAATCACGGGTCCGGGTCTGTTTACCAAAAATATTGACCAAAGTCAACTTTACTCAAATTTCAACACAAGATTATCATTTTTATCAGTTTTTCACATAACGGCTTCCCGACAACACGCCCGGGCTGTGCATGCAAATCAAGGTGAGATAGAAGGAGGCTTTTATGCCCTCAGAACACAGATTTAGCTAAAAATACACGGGATGACCTTTTGGGTCATCACAACTATGTAGCGGGGTTTTCAACCCCCGTTTTATATTTTTTATATGTTACTAAATTGTTTAAAATTTTAATTTGTGGGGGTTAAACCGCCGGCAAATAACCACCGTTAAATGATTACGGCGGGCTGTAAAAAACTGCTGCAAAATGATAGCGGCGAACCTTACAACCGGGGTTTTGGAGACCGCCGCAAAACATAAAAATAACCTCCGCAAATAGACTGTTCTTTTGTAGTTTTTTATTATTATTTTTCTTATAATACTTGTATTAAGATATGCTGCCTGTATTACATCTCGCTTTGTGCGACGGTGTGTCTTGTTTTATTTATTTATTGAAGTGCCATGTATAGCACAAATATCTCAAAGCTAGCCAGATTATTATTACAGAAACTTTTCGATATAGACCTAACAAAAGTAAATAAAGCCAATTTGGGATGAATCTCTCGTTTCGACATCTATCTCTCGTCCTGTCCAACTCAATCACAAATTTCTTATACGTACGGTTATAATACCTTGGCATCTTTCTAGTCTAAATTTTTTTTTCCACTGCTTTCGTTTCCTTTTCATTGACCTTTCTCCTTTTATTTGGAAGGACTTTATTTACCTTCCTTTGGAAAAGCCTTATGCAAGTTGTAGCCTATGTCTCGGCGCCACTTATTCTTTTGTATTTTTTTTTTGTTAATTTACTATTCAAATGCTTTTATTTTTTGTCAAAAAGATGTACTGATATTATAGATAATTAAACAAGTACAGTAGAACAGTTAACAAGATGCATAGGAGGCATCGTAGTTGATGAGTTAGTTTGTGATACAAGGATTCCCGTATGGGAACCAATACTAGGAAGATAATTAGGGCTAGATAGTTTCCTACTGCTAGAACAATATAAAATAGGATTAATACATAGATTAGTCATAGCAGAGAGCGATTGTGTTGAGTTGCTGGAGTTGAACTTGATAAGCCACTTTTGTAATGGACCGTTGTGATCCCGATAATAAGAAGCTTCTGCAAAAGGTGGTGGGCTCCCAAAAAGTATACAACTCTCCTGTGCATGCATGGCTCCATATTTAGCTAAACTATCTGCAACACAATTTTGCTCTCTGTAGATATGCTGTAGACAAGGGCTAGCCAGTTGTAGGAGCAACAACCTGCAACCATTAATGATGTTAGTGTATTGCATAGGAGGTGATTTAAACATACCTATGAGTTCATGGGCATCTGTCTCGATGGTGATGGGATTGAGATGGTGTGTGACTGCAATTTTTAGCCCTATGAGTAATGCAAGTAGTTCTGTCTGAATACTTTTGCCTGGGTTGGATTTACCTGCAAAGCCTATGATCTAGTTGCCTTGGTGGTTTCGAAAACCCCCACCAATACCATATGTTTGCTTGGTAGATGAGCAAGAGCCATCAATGTTTAGTTTGTAGGTATTAGCATTTGGCGGATGCCATTTAATATATATAGGGGTGACAGAGATGTTTTTAATTTTTTGATTCGTTAAAAATAATATTCAGCTACCATCTTTACTACGCTGTGAATGTTTAATGAATTACTTTTATTGTCTAATGTGTTCTTGTTTATGTGAATCAAAAGATGCCATAACGCAAAAGGTATAAGTGTTGTAGCAGGAATTTTATAAGGAGTGGATGGTGAAGGTGCGTGGATAAACTGGTATAACCAATGTGAATTGTCCGTTTGGGATGCAGTGTAACTAAGAGATGGGAATGGAATGTTGAAGACTGTCCAAACCTGATTTGCATTAGGGCATTGTAGAAAAAGGTGAGTGATTGTTTCGGGGGATTTGTGACACTGAGGAAAAATAGACAAAGCAAGAATGCCTAAGCGTGAGAGGTACATAGCCGTTGGAAGTCTGTTGTGGCCTAGTAACCAGAGAAAGAATGATATTTTTGGTGGAATGGGGGGGGGGGGGTTCCCAAATCCACTTGTAGGAGTACTGCGAATTTGTGAAGGCTGTTAGAGCAGTATGGATAGATTTGACTGAGAAATTGCCATTTGTGGTAAGAGCCCAGTAAATCGATCATAGGTTGTGGGTGAGATAGGCATATAGATTTCTTTGATAGTAGTGTGGAGGTGAGACGACAATACGAATGGTAATTTTTTCAAATGCCATTTGTGATTGTAGTAGTAGTCTGATACAAGTTTTTGTTCCTCATGACGGGGAAGAGGTCCAATGAGTGACGTGTGAAATGTGGAATTTTGGTTGAGCCAAGGGTCCTGCCAAAATCTAACGTGCTGACCCGTTGTAAGGTTCCATTATATCCTAGACGGCAATGTGACCATCCATGGATGATATTTCTCCAAGTGGAGGAGACCGGTGTTTTGATTAAATGTGGGGATCGTAAATAATTATGTAGGAGCACCTGTGCCCAGAGTTGGTGTGGATTTTGAAATAGTCTCCATGCAAGTCCTGCATGTAAAGCTTGATTCTTGGTAGCTAGGTTTTTTTATCCCTAGGCCACCTTGCTCTAAAGATTTTGTTACAGTAGCCCACTTAATAAGATGTAGTTTTTTCTTGTGTGGAGTTGTACCCCAGAGAAAATTTCGTTGATAACTATTGAGGTAGGAAAGTATATTAGTGGGAGTTTTTATATATTGCATGAGGTGATTTGGAAAATTGTTTAAAGTAGAACGAATTAATGTGATCCTACTTGCTCTTGATAAGAAATTGTTTTTCCAACCTGCTAATTTAGTTTTGAAATTGTCAATTAGGAATTGGTAATCCCTTTTGGATGGTTTCGTTATAAAGATAGGGAATCCTAAATATTTGCAAAAAGTTTTCCCTTCGTTCATGTGGAAGAGTTGTAATACAGAGGTTCGTGTGGCAGGTTTACAATTTTGGAGAAGAAAGTTTTTGATTTATCTAGGTTAATGGTTTGACCAGAATGATGTGGGAAATGAGTAATAGCATTATAATTGATTGGCAAGTGTTGACTGTGATTTTTTCTGTGAGGATAATATCATCAGCAAAGAGTAAGTGAGATAACTGAGGGCCCCTTCTAGCTAGGGAAATTGGTACCCAAGCATAGTGGTCAACTTCTGTATTTATTTTACGCGAAAGCATTTCAAGGCAGAGAATAAACAGATACGGGGATAGAGGATCTCCCTGTCTTATGCCTCGCGTAGGTGTAAAGTATTTCGTAGGGTTTCCATTAATAATAATGGAAGTGGAGGTAGTTGTTATGCATGACATAATTAATTTAATAAAAGTTGGAGAAAAATTAAGAGTGATTAAAGTATTATGTATGAACGACCATTATAATTTGTCAAATGCCTTTTCAAGGTCCAATTTAAGGAGCATATTGAAATTATTTCCCTTCATTTTTTGGAATCTAGTAATGATTTCCTGGACGATAAGGGATTTATATGCCTTTCTTCTATTTTTCTGGAAACTAGATTGAGTTGGGTGAATAATATGTTCCAGAATAGGTTTTAGTCTATTAATAATCTTGTAAATAGTATTACAAAGACTGATAGGTCGATATTGAGTTATAGAAGAGGCATGTTTATTTTTTGGAATCAGGCAGATTAGAGTTGTATTAATGGCAGGGTCGATTTGGTGGTCAAGAAAGACTTTATGACAAAAATATTTGACATAAATGGCTATAGTATCCCAATATTTCTGGTAGAAGAGAGGGTGTAGGCCATCGGGTACAGAAGCTTTAAAAGGCTTAAAAAATTGGATTGCATTGATAATTTTATAGTCTTGTAAGGGTTTAGTTAATCAATAACAATCCTCCTGAGAGAGTATATTAGAAGACTGAATGACTTTTGTTGGATACAACATATTTTCTTGGCTTGTAAAAAGATTTTTGATAATAATGTATAATATTATGCTTAATTGTATGAGGATCAGTTATTCAATTTCCCCCTTGGTCTTGTAATACAGTTATACGATAACGTCTTCGCCGATTGAGGGTTGTGAGATGGAAAAACTTAGTGTTTGCATCTCCTTCATTTAACCAATTTATGCGGGATTTTAATTTCAAAAAATCCTCCTCAAGTTTAAGTATGTGATTAAATTCCATTGTTAATTTTTTGAATATTGGAGACCACCTAGTCTAGCCAATATTTATTTTACATTTAAAAATATTACCAAAAGTCGATTGGTTCCATTCTTGGACTATATTTGTAAAGTGTTTAATGGTTGGGAGCAATTGTAACTGATCCTTTCCATGCTTGTTTGACTAATGATGGAAAAGTAGGGTGAGTCGTCCAAATAGTTTAAAAGCGAAATATTTTTGCCTAGGTAACGGATGGTGTTGTAATTCTAGTAGAAGTGGACAATGGTCGGAATGGGTACGTGGTAGGTGGGTAAGAAGTGCATCAGGGTACTTACTCAGCCAATCATAGTTGGCTAGAACACGATCAATGCGTTCAAGAATACTATAATTTTTACGCCTACCATTCGTCCAAGTATAACGACTGCCTTTATATCCTAAGTCAGTAAGATGACAGTAATTAATGCATTCTAAAAAATAATTTGTGCGTGAATTATTTATAGGCAGCCCTCCAAATTTATCAATTGCATGTGTTATTTCATTAAAATCACCACCTATAATCCATGGACCCTTGTAATTATCATACAAACACATAAGATTTTTTCATAAAGTTTTCCTATTGACTAACTCATTGCTAGCATATATAGCAGTAAATAACCACTTAAAATTAAAGGGGTGTACCTGAATCTTGCAGTGTATTTCTTGGGTAATTGTTGCTACTGGTTCAACGGTGAGTACCTCAGAATGCCACAGAATAACAAGACCCCCCGACTGCCTAGTGCTAGATACTTGGATTATTCCAGTGAAATTAAAATCTTCCTTTAGGGCTTGATGATCTTGACAGTGCGTTTCAAGTAAAACAACCAAGGAAGGGCGATTGTAATCAAGAAGTGAGCAAAAATTGCGTCGAAAATCAGTTGATTGAGCTCCTCTACAATTCTAGATAATGAAATTCATATGGCTGTTATTGGGGTCCAACAATTGGCTTCTCCTTGCATTTCTCAGGGTGCTGTTGGTCTCCCTTGGGCGTAGACGTAGAGTTGGGAGTAGAAGCATTGCATACTTCCCCAACTCCGGATTTGTTGTAGGCCGCAGGCGAAAAGACACTTTCATGAGATTTGGAGGACACCTTATGTAGATTTTTCTTTCGTACTCCTCCTTCTGGACAAATACCTTGATTCCATCTAACCATGCATGAACGGGGAGGGTTTCCCTATTGTAGACTACTGCTGCTTCTAGTTCTTTCTGAAACTCTGTGTTTTGTTCGAGTGGATTAGGATGGTGTGGTGGTGACTGGTGTGGGGAAGGAGGTGGTGTAAGGGTTTCCATTAGTAATGTGTGAGGTTGTGGACTTATGTAGGGTTATATCCATGGTGTTGTAATAGTGGGAGTTAGATAGAATGGCATTTGCATCAGGTTTGGGTGAAGGTGAGAGGGGTCCCAGATTGGTGTTGGGAGATGTAGGGGTTGATATGGTGCAAGGTGAGGTGCTTGCATCATAGACCAATGGTACCGGCCAAATATGTCCGTCCTGAGAGTCATTCCCTCCGCTACTATTTGCGCAAGATCCCTTGGGTTGTTGATGGGAATTGTCACCTCCTGGTTGTGGACTTCCATTGTGAATGTGAGTGCATGATTCTAAAGACCTATCTCTAACCAAGATGCTGGATTTGTTGGTGCATGTGGTGTTTAAGCCGTGTAGATAATTTTGTTTGGCTCCATAGTAGATGTGAGGGAGGGGGGTTAGCGTGGAGTTTGCTAATGGTGTAAGCGGTGGATTGTCTGCCTGTTGTTGTTGTTGGAGTGCCTTCGTAGGTGATTGAGGTTTAGTTGATACATCTTGTGATTTTTTAGGAGTTATAAGGTGATCAAAGACAGTTGGAAGTGGAATGAGAGCTTGGTCTATAGAAGAGACTGTAACAGTGGGTGATATTGGCGGTTGAGTTGATGGATTTGGAGATTGTGTGTTGAAATGAGATAGAGTTTAGTGTTAGGAGTAGTGAGGAGGTCATCATTATGAATTTGCATGGGAGACACATTAGGGTTGATGCTTGGGCAAGGTGAGTCGTCATTTTTAGGCAGTGTATAGATATTTTGTATTTGGTCAGGTAAGTGTGCTGATTTTGTCACGACCCGAATTACCCTCCAAACGGTCTCGTGACGGTACCTAGTCTCTACGACTAGGTAAGCCTAAACCATGCGGAAAGTAAAGCAATATAACAATAAAATATAAAAGGAAGAAGATAAAATATATAACTCAGCCGCTCGACATTTACATTTTTCACTTCCCAAAACCCGGAACGTCACCATAATCACAAGCTTTGTACTATTGTATCTCTATACAACTGAATAACGAAGATTATATAAGTCTTCTAAGTCTATACTAGAGTAGAGGCGGACTAGTGGGATTCTGCGGACGCGACAGAATTACCTTGCGTTCTCCCGACAATTGCTGAAACACTCCTAACCGAAGGGCTGTGTACTGGTACCTGGATCTGCACATGGAAAAAACATGCGCAGGAAAGGGCATGAGTACACCACAATTGGTACCCAGTAAGTGCCAAGCCTAACCCCAGTCAGGTAGTGACAAGGTCAGGTAGAGGCTCTGCTGGATGTTTATAGTAAAAACTGTTGAAAATCTAAACAGAGATAGGTAATGAACTAAAGCAAAACAATAAAAACGGTAAACTGTAAAGAATAGCAAAAGAGAGCCCTCGGCTCAGCCCAGCATATATCTCAATAATAAATATGCAATGCAGTACATGTGAAAAGCTCCCGGAATCTAGTCCGTAGTCCCAATTTAATTATGCGATGCAGTACAGGGGGAAAGCTCCCGGAATCTAGTCCTTAGTCCCAATTTAAATATGCGATTTAGTACAGGGGGAAAGCTCCCAGAATCTATTCCATTGTCCCAATTTAAATATGCAATGCAATCAATACCAGATACAGTGTATTTGAACAATTAAGAAGAAAATCACACGCAAATACAGATAAAACTACCTAAACATGGTACAAATAGTAGCAATTAGGAGTAACTCAAGTAAAGCAGGTAGACACGTTCATTCCTAAACTACACTACACAGTTAAGGCAGGAAGACAATGAAATAGGAGTTAATGATTTATGTTATGAAAGGAAAAAGTGAAGTTTTAGCAACAATGACCCGTGTGTCGCGCCCCCTTTTTCCTCGCGGAGATCGGGTTTAGGACATTTGGGTTGAGACGACTCTTTCCTTTTGGGAAAGGGTTTTAAGTTTTGAGAGTCGCCACCTAACGATTTTAAAGGTGCGTTAGGGCACCTAAGGGGTTCATTTACAATTACGTTGTTAACCAGAGATAGGGTAAAGGCTTGAAATTATCCCAAGGGGAAGGTGTTAGGAACCCCTCAGGATCCACAAGTGTGGTTCCCGGCCAAATAGCTTTTGTGAATTTGTATGATTTAGCAAACAAACAAATAAACGCTCAAATAAGAGGGCGTTTAAGTCCTTAAGCACACAAGGTGTTTGAAAACAATTATAAAAAGGCTAAGTTTTGAAAAGAGTTTCAATCCAAACATTTAAAGTAAAGGATATCCTAGGTTTGTGATAATATGGATCACATCAATGCAATACCCGGTATGACACTCCTCAAAGCGGGGCTACACATGGTATTAGCGCATCGGTCATCATATCCATATTCTACCCTTTCCCACCCCATGAAGGTAACTGAAGCGCGTGTTGGTCACAAACTCTATTGCGTGCTGTTACCCGCCCCTTCCTATTAGTCCTGGAGGAGGTTAGGACTACTATCCTAAAAGGGAGGTGCTAGGTAGACCCTCAGGTTTTAAAGGTAAAATTCTAAGGCGACAGACAAAAGCATATAAGACTGCAGTTAATGGGAACATAGAAAAAGCAAGTAAAGGCTTCAAGTTTACCTCCACAAGTAAAGAAATTAGACAGCACGACTCAAACACAGTTAAGGGCAGTATTTAAGTTCAGGATCCTAAGACATGGTGTCTAAGTGAGTTTAGACAATAAACAGATATGTAGACCTGTTTTATTACTCAGAAAAGGATCCTAATCAATTTGCCAACTGGTTTTAGCATGTTGGTTGTTAAACATGATCACAAAGACAGATCTGGTTCTTACTTCTTGTGATTGATTACCTAAGGCTTGCCTAGGTGTAAAATAATATGCAACAGTTGTACAGGTTTTTTAAGGATTCCAGATTATTAATCCTAATAGCATGTGATTCTAAATGTGAGCAAAGGACTGATTGAAAGTTTTATTTGGAACATGGGACTATTTCAGACGTGTGTTTAAACTAAGTATGGTCCTATGAACATGATATCTAATATGCGTAGACAGAGATGCAAAATGATTATATGTAGAATTCCTAGACAGGATCTTCTAAGTGCATAAAATCACAATATTTTTAACATACTTTTAGAAGATGCAGCAAGTATGAGAATGACTGATTTAGTAGCGGATTGTTACCCTAAGCAGGATTTCTAGGTGTACTACAAGATTATTACATTATTGCACAACTTCAGGAACAACATAAGTGACAGGTTTTAATAGTTGTTTACCTATAACATCATCTCTACGTGTATAGCATGGTAAAGCATGATTGCAGATTTGGTAACACATTCGTTTTAAGGCAGGATTTTATTCTCAGAATCACATGATAGAAGTTTTTTATTGTTATTACTGATCCTATGAAAAGGATTTTCTAAGTGAGGATGGTATGCTGAAAGAAAAGCTGATATATCAACATAAGTGACAAAATGTATGGCATGCTTGATCCCTATACATGGTTACTAGTGCGCACATAGGAAAAATAAACCTAGAGAAACATGATATCTATCCAGACTTATACTATAGCATGCATACCCCACCCATTTTCACTATCCAGCCCCAGAATAGTATTTACAAATTATTACAAGCCTTTGAATATGAATTACACAAATTAAAATAGGAAAAGAAGAAGTTAAATATAGGGAGCCTTCCATAGTAGGGCCAAGTATCCAGGTCCTCAATTCCATGTATTCTTATTTCATAACCTTTCATAATCCGGGTATGTCAGAGTTCCCTAAGGATCTTAGAGGATCCCCGGCAATGCTCACACCTAGCTTTCATAGCCAAGATAGAGTAAGTGCAGTGTGGAAGAGCTAGCTCTTGTGTGTCAAAGTTCAAAAGGAGCTCAAGGGTCCCTAAGCAACGCTCACACAAAAGCGGTAGAACCTAGGCCTCTAAGAGTATATGTGAGAGTGCTTGGAATAGTTTAAAAGAATAGAGTTAAAAACAGTTTTCTGAAAACATATTGTAAGAAACCAGATTTAGAAAAAGCTTGCCTTAGTGAAAATAGTTTGAAAGAAAGGGAGTAGGGCAGTCAGCAACTCAGAATCAAGACAGCATACATAGTGCAGGGAGACAAACACAAACAGGGAATAGGGGATTGGGGACAAGTATGTCACATATAAAGATAGATTTGCATACAAGTTAACCCCAGAGAGATACTAAGGCATTTCAGAACTTTAACAACCACATAGCAATTTTCATAAAGATGTTTAGGCCGGAGACTTAACATAATTAAATTGTGGGACACCAAAGAGGAAGTACATGAGAAACAGAGTTACACATAGGCCCAGGGGAAGGCTTCATGAGTACAACATATGTTCAGAATCACATATAACTAAGGGACACAAATACATGCTTATATGTGCTGGGGATCAGGGGTAAGGCAGGGTCCTAGTAAACATGTAAGAAGGCAGTAAAACATGCTGAAACTAAAGGGAAAAAATAATCGCATTGGTAAACTAGTAAATAGGCATGCTAATTGCAAGGTAAACAACAGAACCATAAGTAGAAACATATTATGAACATGATGAATCGAAGTGAGAAAAGAAGCATATTATTTTTTGAAAACTCGAATTGTAACTAGGACATACCAGTATAGGAGAGACAATACTATCAAAGTAGAAGTAAGAGAGGCCCAATAATTAGCCTTGGCTTGTAGCCGGCTAATTCAAACTAGTAACAAGTAGCACAGAAAAGAGAGAGAGAGAGAGAGAGAGAGAGAGAGAGAGAGAGCAAGTTTAGTTGTGAGAGAGAGTTTAGAAGAGTGTGTGTTCGTGTGTCTTTGCTAATGAAAGAATATGAGTACTTATAGTTTTTGAAAATAAGATGAGAGTATGGTAATAGGTAAAGGTCTAGCATAAAAATAGAAATAACCACAAATCAGAATCTAATCAATGTAAGTATAAAAATAGAAATAACCACAAATCAGAATCTAATCAATGTAAGTACTCCCTTTCATTAGGGAGTCATAGTTCAAACGGATACAATAGTGATGAATAAGGAAAGAGAATTGATTGAGGAACTGATTTTACCATGTAAGAGATAGTAAAAGTATATGGCATGTAATTAGGGCTAAATACAGAATATACAAATAAGGAAAACGTATCAAAGTAATTGACAACATGTTTATACATAAAATAAGGCAGGATATAATTTAATTATGGCAATCAGTCAAGAAAATCTCGGGTAGGATTCAAATTACAGGGAGCCAACATCAATTAAGGAAAATATCACCAAAGTAAGGAATCAATCGAAATAAGGCAATCAAATATCATTCGAAGGAGAGATATCACAGTAAAATCAGTAAAAATTGATACAGCACTGGAGTAACACATATTAAGCAAGAATCAGAAAACCCTAGTCATGAAATTAGGGGTTCGTAGCAAATACTTAAAGGAACAATAGATATTTAGGCATAAGTGACAGAGAATCAGAGACCCTAACAACGATTAGAGCAAGAAATCACAAGGATACATAGAACATGTATGAAAGTGCAGTAGCTATGCTAGAACAAGCAACAACATCACAAAACAGATTCGAACTCTCAGATCGAACCCAGGAGTATTAGGGTTTTTAACTAAAATAAATCGAACAAGAGAGGAAGAACTCATGTGATGTTTAAACCTAATAAAATCGTAAAACAACACTGAGAAATTGGAAAGGTATCATTTTTGTAAAAAAGGATTTGAAAATGAAGAAATCTTTCAAGAACAGAAAGATTTCCTTGAAGAAAAACATGTAAAACCCCATAATATTCATAGATCTATTACAGATCTAAAGAGGTCAGAAGGTTCGAGGTTAGGGTTTCTAAAAAAACCCAGAAAAAAGGAAGAAAACTTAGAGATATTACCAGTCTTTGACCGGAAAGGGTAGATCTTAATCGACCAGCCATAGTTGGCCGGTAAAAGTGGCATGAGACCGGAGAGATGAGTGGAGCCGCCTCTGGTTCACCTGAGAGCCTTGTGACACAAGTATAAAGGACTGAGCTACAAGGTTGGTAGCAGGTGAGACCTCCATGGTTTTCGGCGAGGAAGTGGCCGGAGAGATGAACAGACCTCATCAGAGGTGAAGAGACGAGTAGTCTCTAGAGAGAACTAGAGAGATATAGAGAGAGCGTGTGAGAAGAGGGAAAATGAGAGAGGGGGGGGGGGGGGTCGTTAGGGTTTAATTTAGGAAAGGGATATCTGGACCGTTGATTAAAATTGATCAACGGTCCAGATTGGACTAGGGGTTGGGTCGGGTGTGATAATGTATTGGGCTTGAGGTATTTGGGCCGTTTTAATTGGGTATTGGGATGGTCGAATTGGGTATGGATCAGATTTAAGTGGGGCTAGAATTTAAATAAAAGAAATGGCTAGCTGTTAAATACTCAATTTAAATTAATTAAAAATAACTGATAATTATAAAAATAAAATTGACGATTAATAAATTAAATTAAAATGATTAATCAGTATATAAAAATATAAATGACTAATTATTAGATAGCAATAGCATAAAACATATGGTTAGGCTATAATTGCAAAATTATTGCAATTATAGCCAAAAAGTGCCAATTTGACCAATTGTGAAATAATTTGATCTTAATAAGACCAAAAATAATATTTTAAGTCAAGAAATCTCTTCGAAATTGTTTGTAAGGCAATTTATAATTAATTATTAGAGATAAAATACTGGATAAAATTAGAAATAAATTAATAAAAATACGAGAAAATTATTGAAAAATACCAATTGTGGTGGAACTTGATTTTGAAGGTGTATATGCAAATTAAAAATGGTTTGAGAAAAAATTGGGTATCAACAGCTGCCCCTCTTTACCCGGGAAGGATGGAAGAGTTGTCAGGTAAAGATATGATGGCTAATTTTGACCGAGCGAAATGGTTTGAAGAGATTTAGGCCGCACCCTTGTTTCGGAGTTGCCTACATATCCCTAGTTTTACAGGAATCAGGCCGTATGTAGTTCAGGAATCATCGGCGAAGTATACCTATGAAGATTTTTACAAGAACGAACGCAAAGTACAGGGTTAGGTGAACAAACGGCGGACGGGGTAGTTTGGGAGAACTGGAGCGAGACTGCTCCTGCCAGGATGGCTATTACCTGCCGTCTTTCCTACAATCAAAAAATACGAGCATATATCGTGCATAATTAAAACATGATGCAAGTTCCCGTTGTACCATGAATGATGTCTTCGGACGGTTAAGGATAACGTCCTCAGACCATGACATCCTGGGCTATGAGTTGCTTGATGCAGGATTCGCAGACCATGAAATGATGTTCTCGGGCCATGAGGATGGTGCCTCTGAACCATGACGCCTTTGAATAATGATATGCAAAATTGAGAGAGAACCTCAGGCCATGACATGGTGTTCTCGGGCCATTAAGATGGTGCCTCCGAACGATGACGCCTTTGGACAGGTTGACGATATTTCAGCCCATGAAATGCAGTAATATGATGCTGGCAAGACAGAGCTTAGTCTTGCGAATTGAAGGGCAGAGCTTAGCCCGAAAGGAAATAAAGTAAATAGTGCTTGGTACAATAGTCATTCTTGAAAATTAAATTAGCGGCAGAGCTTAGCCTCAGAAGGCAGAATGGTAGCCTTATGCAAATGCAGGCGGAGGTAGAGCTTAACCTCGGAAGGCAGAATGGTAGCCTTATGCAAGTTAGGATGCAGAGTAGTATCCTTATGCAATGCATATGGAGACATCGATCAGTCTCGGAAGGCAGAAAGGTAGCCTTATGTAAGAATGCAGATGCAAGTGGAGACAACGCTTAGTCTCGGAAGGCAGAAAGGTAGCTTTATGCAAGTAGACAGAGACAACGTTTAGTCTCGAAAGGCAGAAAAGTAGCCTTATGCAAGAATGCCGATGCAAGTGGAGACTGCGTTTAGTCTCGAAAGGCAGAAAGGTAGACTTATACAAGAATGAAGATGCAAGTTGAGACATCGTTTAGTCTCTGAACGAAGAATGGTAGCCTTATGTAAGTTGGAAGCCAGAATGGTAGCCTTATGCAAGTTGGAAGGTAAAATGGTAGCCTTATGCAGATAACGATGGAGACAATGCTTAGTCTCGAAAGGAAGAAAGGTAGCCTTATGCAAGAAGATAAATGATGGTAGGAATTCTTAGCTGGTGATAGATCGCGACATTGCGATTATTGAGGGGTGTTGTGACTACGGGGCATTATTTGTATTGATAATAGACGCCGGTAAGTGTGATGGTTTCGAGAATCTCAAGGACTCGGATTAGTCAACAGGAATGAAATCTAAGAAAGCTGGTAGCTCGAGCGTTGTGATTTTGAACATGTGCGTCCTTCGTGTGGACATCGAACTTTGTCATTTGCAATTGTGATGAGCTTTGAGACTTCTCTGCGCGTTTGTTCTTTTGTGCCTGCACCCAAAGAGAAATCGTGAGTTTTGTAAAGGGGGAAGGTTAGTTCGTATCCCCGCTGGCTTTTCTTGAATCGTTCGGCTTGATCTGATGATACTGTTTGTATTATTGGGGTAGCATTTGCTAAACAAGTTGTTTCAAGAATAAGTATGCATGATTTTATAAAAGTATAACATAAACATATAATCTAAAATAGTTTTAGATGAACCGACGACCGCGACACGGTTCGAGACATTACAACCTCTCTTGCTACAGAATTTTGAGGGTCCTCCACAAAATTCTACCCCAGTTTGACGGATGGATGCTTCTGACTATTACTCGTGCGGCGATCGGCTGAACTTGCTTCAGAATTTTGAGGGTCCTCCTCAAAATTCTGACCCAGTTTCAAATTGCGGGGGAAAATGGAAATTTTATTGAATTGTGACCGAACCCATAGGGCTGCCTACATATCCCCTCTTAAACGGGAATAAGGTTAGGCGTAATTCAATTTACAACATTGATAGAAGCATAAAGGATTACACGTAATAACGCTTGACTGCATCTAAATTGATTGGTTTTGGCCACACTTCTCCGTCCATCTCGGCAAATATAAGTGCTCCTTGTCAGCACTCGGGGAACCATGTATGGACCTTGCCAATTGGGAGAGAACTTCCCTCTGGCTTCGTCCTGATGTGGGAAGATTTTCTTTAACACCAGCTGCCCTGGTGTGAACTGTCTCGGCTTGACTTTCTTGTTGAAGGCTCTGGTCATTCTGTTCTGATAGAGTTGACCATGACAAACTGCATTCATTCTCTTTCCGTCTATGAAGGCTAGTTGCCCATAACGGTTCTTTACCCATTCTGTGTCGCTGAGCTCAGCTTCTTGCATAATCCTTAGAGATGGAATTTCAACTTCGGTAGGAATAACCGCTTATGTACCATAAACTAGCATATAGGCAGTTGCCCCTGTTGATGTGCGAACTGTGGTGCGGTATCCCAATAGGGAAAATGATAACTTCTCATGCCACTGCTTGTGCTTTTCTATCATCTTCCTTAGTATCTTCTTGATGTTTTTGTTGGCGGCTTCTACATCCTCATTCATTTGGGGTCTGTATGCTGTGGAATTCTTGTGTTTGATCTTGAAAGTTTCACACATGGCTTCCATCAATTCACTAATGAGATTGGAACCATGTTCGGTGATGATTGACTCTGGAACTCTGAATCGACAAACAATGCGGTCGCAGACAAAGTCAGCCACAACTTTCTTAGTAACTACTTTGTAAGAGGCTGCCTTGACCCATTTAGTAAAGTAATCAATGGCTACTAGAATGAACTTGTGTCCGTTGGAGGTGGCAGGCTCGATTGGTCCAATAACGTCCATGCCCCAGGCGGCAAACGACAATGGTGAGCTTGTTGCATTGAGCTCATTTGGAGGTACCCTTATCATATCTCCGTGTATCTGACAGCGGTGGCATTTCCGGACATACTGGATGCAGTCCATTTCCATAGTCATCCAAAAGTAACCAGCTCGGAGTATCTTCTTTGCCAGAACAAAACCATTCATATGTGGGCCGCAGGTCCCAACATGAAATTTCCTCTAGCAGTTTTGATGCTTCTTTTGCGTCAACACACCTTAATAGCCCCAAATCGGGAGTCCTCCTATACAGTATTCCTCCGTTGTGAAAGCATTATTGGATAGTCTTCGAAGTGTGCGTTTCTGAGTGAGATTCGCAAGCTCTGGGTAATCACCTTTTGCCAAATATTCCTTGATGTCATGAAACCAAGGATTTCCGTTTGCTTCTTCTTTGACATGGGCACACTAAGCTGGCTGATTATGGATTTTCACTGGGATGGGATCAATGAATTTTTTGTCTGGATGCTGAATCATTGAGGAAAAAGTAGCCAATGCATCGGCGAACTCATTCTGGATTCTGGGGATGTGCCGGAATTCTATCTTCGTGAACCTCTTTCTCAATTCTTGCACGTGATGCATATACGACAGTATCTTGGAATTATTGGTTGCCCACTCTCCTTGTACCTGATGTACCAGTAAGTCTGAATCACCGATCACTAACAACTCCTGGATGTTCATGTCAATGGCCATGTTGAGCCCTAAGATACATGCCTCATACTCTGCCATATTGTTGGTGCAGGGAAATCTGAGTTTGGCGGACACCGGATAATGCTGGCCGGTTTCTGATACTAGGACTGCTCCAATGCCAACTCCTTTGAAGTTTGCTGCTCCATCAAAGAACATCCTCCAACCGTCATAGGATTCTGTAATGTCTTCTCCTATGAATGATACCTCCTCAACGGGGAAATACGTTTTTAAAGGTTCGTATACCCCATCCACCGAGTTTTCCGCGAGGTGGTCTGCCAGTGCCTGTCCCTTGACCGCCTTTTGAGTTACATAAACAATGTCGAACTCGCTAAGTAGGTTTTTCCACTTAGCCAGCTTGCCAGTGGGCATAGGGTTCTGAAAGATGTACTTTAATGGATCCATCCTTGATATGAGATATGTGGTGTAGGCACAGAAATAATGCCTTAACTTTTGAGCGACCCAAGTCAAAGCACAACAGGTGCATTCCAGAAGAGAATACCGAGCCTCATACGGAGTGAACTTCTTGCTGAGATAGTAAATAGCTTGCTCATTCCTTCCTGTTTCATCGTGCTTCCCCAGAACGCAATCTAACACTTCAAGGTAGAGTAGTAACGGTCTACCTGGCTCAGGTGGTACTAGGACTGGTGTTGTTGACAAGTATTCCTTAATTCTGTCGAAGGCTTTTTGACAATCCTCGGTCCATTTAGTTGCGGCATCTTTCTTCAGCATCTTGAAGATTGGCTCACATATAACTGTGGATTGTGCTATGAACCGACTGATGTAGTTAAGCCGTCCAAAGAAACTCATCACATCTTTATTGTTCCTTGGCGGTGGTAATTCTTGAATGGCTTTGACCTTTGACAGATCCAGCTCTATCCCTCGGCGGCTGACAATGAACCCGAGCAGCTTACCGGCAGGAACCCCGAATGCACACTTCGCGGGATTCAGCTTTAGATTGTATTTCCGCAACCTTCTGAAAAACTTCCTCAAGTATGCTATGTGATCAATGGCTTTCTTGGATTTGATAATAACATCATCCACATATACCTCAATCTCCTTGTGAATCATGTCGTGGAAGATGGTGGTCATAGCCCTCATGTAGGTGGCCCCTACATTCTTCAGGCCGAATGGCATCATCTTGTAACAGTACACTCCCCACGGTGTAATGAAAGCCGTTTTCTCAACATCTTCCTCATCCATCCAAATCTGATGATAACCAGCGAAGCAATCCACAAATGATTGTAGTTCATGATTGGCGCAATTGTCAATCAGGATGTGTATATTTGGCAAAGGGAAGTCGTCTTTCAGACTGGCCCGATTGAGATCCCGGTAGTCGACACAGACTCTGACCTTCCCATCCTTTTTTGGCACTGGCACAATGTTGGCTAACCATGTCGGGTACTCAACTACCTTGAGAACTTTGGTGTTGATCTGCTTGGTAACTTCTTCCTTGATTTTCAAACTCATGTCAAGTTTGAATTTTATGAGATTTTGCTTTACCGGAGGACACATTGGATTGGTTGGCAGTTTGTGAGCCACAATAGATGTACTTAGACCAGTCATGTCATCATTCGACCAGGCGAAGACGTCTTCATACTCCTTCAGAAACTATGTGTATTCTTTCTTTTCTGACGGTGACAAATGAATGCTGATCCGTGTTTCCTTGACATTTTCCGAATCTCCTAGGTTGATAATTTCAGTCTCGTCCAGGTTGTACTTAGGTCTGTTCTCAAAGTTTTCAACTTCTTTGACGATCTCGTCGGGTATATCATCTTCATTTGAATTGATGTTTGTTTGTCGCGTTGTCTCGTTGCATGTCACGGTCATTGGTTCATCAAGACAAGTAATAGTAATGTTGTATAGATAAAGTAATGAGAGAGAATAGTAGCAATAAATAAGAGAAATTAGAAAATGCTTTGATAAATTGAATAACTGTTTTGAACATTGAGGATCTTATTGCAGGAATAGAAAAAATACGGAAAGAAAAAATCATTTTGGTAAATAAAATAGTAAGTAATGCTTGTTTTAGCCTTGCTACCCCGAGGCTCGTCGGGCTTTGGTTGTCCTGATGGTCCAGTTCTTGAGGTATGCCCCTCTTCTCACAATCTGTATGGAAGGGCTTTCCTCCCCCTCCTCCTCGAGAATAACACAACAATCCATATCATTGTCCTCCAAAAACAAGTTCCTTATTGCTGCAAGTGCTTCTTCTTCGCCTGATCCATAAATAATGTTGGCCTGTTGGAAAGTTTGTTCTAGATGCGGTATCGGCTGCTCCAAAGGGTAGTAAGGACCGTGCCAAGGTGGCGACCAGTCATTGTACTCTTTCCAAGTATAGTCGTATCCCAGACCGAAAGTGGTGCCATGGATTTTGATCTTAAGAGGCTTGGAGATTCCTTGAAGGTTTTTGCCGAGCCCTTTGCCAGGCTCGTACCCACTCTAGTTTAGTATACTCTCGATTTTGCTATCCCACCATTTGTCTTTGTCGATGGCATTCCCGTTCAATATGGTGGTATGTTTCTCCACCCAGCTTTCTTCTCCCTTCGATCACTGGAATAGTCTGGTGATTGTAAATAGGGTTACTACCATCGCCATGAATAATCACCTCTTTGTGGTTCCACTCGAACTTCACTGCCTGATGTAGCGTTGATGCTACGGCCTCAGCAGCATGGATCCAGGGTCGTCCCAACAGCAGGTTGTAGGACGCCGGTACATCTATCACTTGGAAATCCACCTCGAACCATGTCGGTCCCATCTGCAAGCATAGACTGATCTCCTCAATGGTAGACCTCTGGGAACCGTCAAAGGCTTTCACGTTGATTCCTCCATCCTTTATCTCATGCAACCTTTTACCCAATTTCTTGAGTGTTATCAACGGGAAAATGTTAAGACTGGATCCTCCATCGATCAAGATTCTGGTGATGAAATAATCTTCGCATTGCACAGTGATGTGCAATGCTTTGTGATGGCCCAATCCTTCAGGAGGCAGCTCGTCCTCATGGAAAGTGATCTTGTGACTTTCCAACACCTGGCCCACCATTTTGGCCATTTCCCCACTAGTGATGTTGTTTGGTACATACGCTTCGCCCAACACCTTTAACAGAGCACTTCGGTGCATCTCGAAATTCTGTAGTAAAGAAAGGATGGATATTTGTGCTGGCGTCTTGTTCAGCTGGTCGATGACCGAATACTCCTTAGCATGTACTTTCTTCCAAAGGTCATCTGGACCTGTTTCAATAAGGGGAGGCCGGTTGGCAGCCTGTTTGCTTGATTCAGCCAGATGCTCAGGGGTATAGACCCTACTAGTTCTCGTAATACCCTGTGCTGCGACAGCTTCCTCAGTTTTTACCTTGCCTTTCCTTCTCGCCTCGGCTGTATATTCCCAAGGGATAGCATTTGTATAGAAGGGTGGTGTGGTCGACATTGCCACCGTAATTGGTGCGTCTATCCATACTTCAAATGGAACATGTGCCTTGGGTGGCAAGACTGCAACCTCAAATTGTGCGGGTGCATTTGCCGTAGACGCGAACTCAACTTTAATCGATACTGGTGTCTTCACGGGTGGTGCTGCTTCAAACTCAAGAGGTATGGACATATTTACCTCAGCACCCTCAGGCGGTTGAATCTGGACTATGATCGGGTTGAGAGTGACTGCTGGTTTCTTTGGATCATCACCTTCTGTGATCAACCGGATTGACCCCTCGGGGTCCCAATCATCTTCTATTTCAATCATATGGATACCTCCACCCTTATGGTCTGGCAGAGGATTGTTGCGGACGTTCGGAGCGGGCTCCTTTTCCACAATGATTTTGTTATAAATAAGGGACTGTATCTTGTCTTTAAAAGAGCGACATTCATCGATTGTGTGCCCTTTCATGCCGGAGTGCTATGCATAGGATTTGTTTGGGTTAACCCACTGAGAAGGGTTCTCAGGGGTGGCAGCAGGGATAGGGGTGACGTAACCAGCAATTTTGAGTTTCTCATACAACTGGTCAATGGGTTCAGCTATGGCGGTGTACTGTTTTGGAGGTATGCGATCAAAATTAGGCCGAGGTCTAGGGAAGTTTTGACGGGTAGGGGGTGATTGGTAATAAAATGGCTGAGAATTGTAAGCATGGTAAACGGGAGCGGGTTGTGAGTATCTGGGTGAAGTGGGTTGATATGTGGGTGGTGGAGTTTGGTAAGCGGGTGGTGGAGATTGGTAAGTGGGTGGAGGAGCTTGGTATGAAGGTTAGGGTGCTTGGTAATTCGGGGTTGGCTGGTATGTGAGTGGAGGTGTTGGATAAATTTGCTATTTGAGTGGGGATTTGGCTCTTTGTGCAGCCATTACAGCTCCCACGTCCCTTTTCTTAGACACACCACCGGACTGTAAAGCCTTGTTTGTAGCTTGCAAGGCTTCAAAATTTGTGACCATACCGCTCTTAATACCTTCTTCAATCCGCTCCCCTAATTTGATAATATCGTAGAACTTGTGATTCTCAATCATCATCAATCGTTCATAGTACTGTGGGTCCTGAGCCCGGATAAAGAACTTGTTCATCTGCTTTTCCTCTAAAGCAAGTCTGACTTTAGCAGCTTCGAACCTCCAGCGAGTAGCATACTCGCGAAATATTTCCGTGGGTTTCTTCTTCAAATTCTGGATATAGAACACATCTGGTGCGTTCTCTGTGTTGAATCTAAATCTATCCATAAAGTCAGACGCCATACCTACCCTGTTTGACCATTTCTTTGGGTCTTGGCTGATGTACCAAGACAATGCATCTCCATTCAAATTCCTCAAGAACTGCTTCATGCAGATCCTTTCATCCTTTCCTACGCCAACCAGCTTGTCACAATAGGTTCTCAGATGGACCCTCAGATCACCAGTACCATCAAACATCTCGAACTTTGGAGGTTTGTACCCGTCGGGAAGTTCGACATCAGGTTGTATAAAGAGGTCTTCATAATTTAGCCCTTCGATTCCCTTGGTTCCTTCAACACCCTGAACTTGACTGGTCAGCTTCCTTAGTTCCTCGGCCAAGTTCTTGATAAACAGGTCCTTTTCATCAGACTCAGACGCATGTGGGATAGGCGGGGTGGAGTGGGTCATGGTTTCCATATAGATGGGATTGTTATAGGCGTGGAACTGGTCTTTTGTGTTGTTTTGAGGTTCTGGGATAAGTGGTGGAGTGTTGTTTGAAATGTGGAAAGTATTGCATTGTGTCGGGAGGGTTTGGTTCTTTGGAGGAATGGTGTGATGGTGAGGTGCGGGATGATTCTGTTGTCTTGGGATATTTTGTGAAGGTGTAGGGTTTTGAGTGTTTGGGAAGTTGACGTCTGGGACGTTGAGGGAAAATGACAGGTTGGCCAGATTTCGAACCTGATCGAGCTCTTCTTGAAATTTCAGCAGTTTCTGTTCCAGTGGTGACATGTTCTCATTTAGGATCTTAATACCTCGGCCGTCATTGGACTCTAACCGTTCAACCATATTCTCCTTCCTGGTGCTGCTGCATTCTTCCATCTTACTCTTGCCTTTGTTCTTGCCTTTAGGAGGACTAGGAAGAAGAGTAGGTGGAGGGCCCTTGGATCTTGTTAGATAAGATGATGATGCCAGAGTGCACGAACTAACCTTTGGGGAGGGGAATAATAAAGAAAATAAAAATAAAAACAAAAAGGTAACCAAGTCAGTGAGGATTATGAAAAATATTGCAGTATTTAAACACATAGTGCGAGAATGTACAGTGTGTCCTAATTTAGAAACCTCTTTATGCCCGAGGTAGGCCTAGAAACAAGTTGACTAGGAGAACTTAAAATTCTAAATGCCTCATTTTATTGATAAGAAAATAGACAAATCCCAAAACGACACTAAATAAACGAAAAATACAAGTCACTAATGGCCATTGGCCTCATTACATTGACTGAGAAAAATAAAGACATTCCTATCTATTTGGTCCCAGAAAGACCTTCCCCAGACTCGGCATTCTTTCTTCCCTCGAACAGCTTTCCCAGCTCGCGAAGTTCCAGCAACATATATGATCTGTCTAGATATCCTCCTTCAGTTCCCTCAGCCCCTTGGCAGTCTTCGACCCTTTTGATGAATTTCTCCTCCAGCTCGACTATACCTCGTTCTAAGTATCCCAATCTCTTGTTGGTGCTAATAGCTATGTCTTTCCACTTCTTGATCAGCCTCTTGTTGGACTCATGTATTTTGCGGTGCTCATCCTCACATTCACGGATCCTTTTGCGCAGCTGGTTGAACTTGACTTGCGTTTCAGCCCTTTCATCTATAACCCTGTGACCTAGGGTGTACCTTGGCTTGCTCTGATTACCTCGATTAGCTTCTAATAAATCAGGATAGAAAGGGGTACAACCGTCATGATACCTGTCTGGCTTGATGGTGTCCTTCTCAAGTATAATCTTGTAGTGCCACAGGTGCTGGGCTTGGCACTTGTGAGGACTGTCATCATTTTGGAAGTCTGCTCGAAAATGGCTCATTTTGTCGACCCTGGGTATGACTTGCTTCCTACCCGCTTGCCTCATAACTCGAAGAGGGACGTAAGGGTATGTCCCCCTTAAACCAATCAGTATTAGAAACGACGCATCTCGGGATCGGATGATGAACTCCTCAGTCGGAAACCACTCAAACATCTATTGAACCTGTTCTTCAGTCAGATTATCAAAGAGCTTGACCCATCCTTCGACATTCACAGGCTGAGCGAACATGTCGGGGATGTATTTCATTCACTTCGGGTGATGGAAAGCGATGTGGTCATCCTAGATCCTTCGATGAATGTCTTGTCGGTATTCACCTCTTTGGAGGTGTTCCATGAGCCAAAGTTGAAGTAATAGATTGCAACCTTCGAAATGTCTTGCTCCTTGTTGACACTTCTCTAAGGCCCGATATATGTCTGCAATGATCATAGGTACAATGTTGAAGTCTTGCCCATCAATCCCTTCCATTAGTGTCTTAGTCACCATGGCCAGTCTGGTATGAATTATTTCCTTTTTCATTGGAAACACGATCAAACCCAAAAAGCAGAACATGAATACGAACACTCTACGATGGATGTGTTCCAGGGAGGTGATAGCAAACTCGTCATCGTAGGTACGGTATGATTTGTTGTGGTCGTACCTCTCGTACAAATAATCAAAAGGTATGTATGATTCCTTCAAGCATACCAGTTCCACATTCTTCTTCAGACCCGGCATTTTAAGGAAACCTTTGCCTGTGCGGTTCTTAGGCATCAGCAGCCCTGAGGTTTCCCACACTAGGCCAACCAGTCCTCCTATTTCCTCCAGCAAAGGCGTCATTTCAATGTCCCCAAAGCGGAATATGGACCTTTCGCGATCCCAGGACAGGGTAGCAGCCTCTATTATCATTTTGTTAGGCTGGATTTCTAGGAGATATGGTAGGTTGCCCAGGTATTTTCTGATGAGAGTTTTGTCACTGGAGTGTAGATATTCCCACCAACTCAACAGTCTTGGGTGGATATTGGAGACCATGCCGAATCTGGGGACTTTGTGCCTCATTTTTCTGCAAGGCAAATAAGGTTAGGCCCTCACCCCCACCGGACTCGACTATTTAATATCAATCAATTAGCATGAAGCATTTAGTTCTCCAAAGGAATGCACAGAACGTGATGATATCCGTTTGGGTTTAGAAAAACCCGGCGGACCTTTGGATAAGGCTATCTTAAAAGCTATCGTGCGGATAACACTTTAGCTTGGCTAGGTTTGACCATGATGCATGCAATAACATAACAGAGTAAGGTTTCTATGGAGTTTTAGACTGGTACCCTTGAGTGGACAACTAAAGGGGGAAGGCATGGAACCGTCGACTACACCGCTGATCGACTAGTTTTACTACAAATATGACTTTCCGAATTTAGGGGATAATAATATAGGAAGAGCGCAACCACTCATCAAGCGTTGCTATGGTATTTGTTTGGCACGAGTGGAGTATGAATGTCGAGCATGGTTATTCAATAATAAGCATTAAAAGAAGTTTGTCATGTATTTGCACATTTAAGAAAGTGGTAAATACAACAGTTATAATTTAAAGCGGTTACAAAGCAAAACAAAGAAACCTGTGAGTTTTGCTTTTTCGGAAAGGAATAAATACTTGAAAGAAATAAGCAGTTAATTGCACGTAGAAGGGAAGAGGAAAGGGTGCAAATATCAAACAAAATAAAGGTACAAATTCACAAAACAATTTGAAATGGTCAAAGCCTATAATCCCCAGCAGAGTCGCCATGCTGTCGCGCCCCCTTTTTCCTTGCGGAGATCGGGTTCAGGACATTTGGGTTGAGACAACTCTTTCCTTTTGGGAAGGGGTTTGCATTTTTTGTCGCCACCTAACGATTTTAAAGGTGCGTTAGGGCACCTAAGGGGTTCATTTACAACTACGTTGTTCACCAGAGATAGGGTAAGGGATTGAAATTATCCCAAGGGGAAGGTGTTAGGCACCCCTCAAGATCCACAAGAGTGGTTCGCGGCCAAATATCTTTTGTGAATTTGTACGATTTAGCAAACAAACAAATAAAGGCTCAAATAAGAGGGGGTTTAAGTCCTTAAGCACAAAAGGTGTTTGAAAACAGTTATAAAAAGGCTAAGTTTTGAAAAGAGTTTCAATCCAAACATTTAAAGTAAAGGATATCCTAGGTTTGTGATAATATGGATCACATCAATGCAATACCCGGTATGACACTCCTCAAAGAGGGACTACATGTGGCATTAGCGCATCAGTCATCATATCCATATTCTAGCCTTTCCCACCCCGTGAAGGTAACTAAAGCGTGTTTTGGTCACAAACTCTATTGCGTGCTGTTACACGCCCCTTCCTATTAGTCTTGGAGGAGGTTAGGACTACTATCCTAAAAGGGAGGTGCTAGGCAGACCCTCAGGTTTTAAAGGTAAAATTCTAAGGCGACAGACAAAAGCATATAAGACTGCAGTTAATGGGAACATAGAAAAAGCAAGTAAAGGCTTCAAGTTTACCTCCACAAGTAAAGCAATTAGACAGCACTACTCAAACGCAGTTAAGGGTAGTTTTAAGTTCAGGATCCTAAGACATGGTGTCTAAGTGAGTTTAGACTATAAACAGATATGTAGACCTGTTTTATTACTCAGAAAAAGATCCTAATCAATTTTCCTACTTGTTTTAGCATGCTGGTTGTTAAACATGATCACAAAGACAGATCTGGTTCTTACTTCTTGTGATTGATTACCTAAGGCTTGCCTAGGTGTAAAATAACATACAATAGTTGTACATGTTTGTTAAGGATTCCAGATTATTAATCCTAATAGCATGTGATTCAAAATGTGCGCAAAGGACTAATTGACAGTTTTATTTGGAATATGGGACTGTTTCAGACGTGTGTTTAAACTAAGTATGGTTCTATGAACATGATATATATTATGCGTAGACAGGATCTTCTAAGGGCATAAAATCACAGTATTTTGAGCATACTTTTAGAAGATGCAGCAAGTATGAGAATGACTGATTTAGTAGCGGATTGTTACCCTAAGCAGGATTTCTAGGTGTACTACATGATTATTACATTATTGCACAGCTTCAGGAACAACATAAGTGACAGGTTTTAATAGTTGTTTACCTATAACATGATCTTTACGTATATAACATGGTAAATCATGATTGCAGATTTGTTAACACATTCGTTTTAAGGCGGGATTATATTCTCAAAATCACTTGATAGCAGTTTTTTATTGTTATTACTGATCCTATGCACATGATTTTCTAAGTGAGGATGGTATGCTAAAAGAAAAGCAGATGTATCAACATAAGTGACATAATGTATGGCATGCTTGATCCCTAGACATCGTTACTAGTGCGCACATAGGAAAAATATACCTAGAGAAACATGATATCTACCCAGACTTATACTATAGCATGCATACCCCACCCATTTTCACTATCCAGCCCCAGAATTGTATTTACAAATTATTACAAGCCTTTGAATATGAATTACATAATTAAAATAGGAAAAGAAGAAGTTAACTATAGGGAGCCTTCCATAGTAGGGCCAAGTATCCAGGTCTTTAATGCCATGTATTGTTATTTCATAACCTTTCATAATCCAGGTGTGTCAGAGTTCCCTAAGGATCTCAGAGGATCCCGGGCAGTACTCACACCCAGATTTCATAGCCAAGATGGAGTAAGTGCAGTGTAGAAGAGCCAACTCTTGTGTGTCAAAGTTCAGAGGGAGCTCAAGGGTCTTTAAGCAATGCTCACACAAAAGGGGCAGAACCTAGGCTTCTAAGAGTATATATGAGAGTGCTTGGCATAGTTTAAAAGAATAGAGTTGAAAACAGTTTTCTGAAAACAGATTGTAAAAAAAGAAAGATTTAGAAAGATCTTGCCTTAGTGAAAATAGTTTGAAAGAAAGGGAGTAGGACAGTCAACAACTCATAATCAAGATGGCATACATAGTGCAGGGAGACAGACACAAACAGGGAATAGGGTATTGGGTACAAGTAGGTCACATATAAAGATAGATTTGCATACAAGTTAACCCCAGAGAGATACTAAGGCATTTCAGAACTTTAACAACCACATAACAGTTTTCATAAAGACGTTTAGGCCGGAGACTTAACATAATTAAATTGAGGGACACCAAAGAGGAAGTACATGACAAACAGAGTTACACATAGGCCCAGGGGAAGGCTTCATGAGTACAACATATGTTCAGAATCACATATAACTAAGGGACACAAATACATGCTTATATGTGCTGGGGATCAGGGGTAAGGCAGGGTCCTAGTAAACATGTAAGAAGGTAGTAAAACATGCTGAAACTAAAGGGAAAAAGTAATCACATTGGTAAACTAGTAAATAGGCATGTTCATTGCAAGGTAAACAGCAGAACCATAGGTAGAAACATATTATGAATAGGATGAATCGAAGTGATAAAAGAAGCATATTGTTTGTTGAAAACTCGAATTGTAACTAGGACATATCATTATAGGAGAGATAGTAATACCAAAGCAGAAGTAAGAGAGGCCCAATAATTAGCCTTGGCTTGTAGCCGGCTAATTCAAACCAGTAACAAGTAGCACAGAAAAGAGAGAGAGAGAGAGAGAGAGAGCAAGTTTAGTTGTGAGAGAGAGTTTAGAACAATGTGTGTTCGTGTGTCTTTGCTAATGAAAGAATATGAGTACTTATAGTTTTTGAAAATAAGCTTAGAGTATGGTAATAGGTAAAGGTCTAGCATAAAAATAGAAATAACCACAAATCAGAATCTAATCAATGTAAGTACTCCCTTTAATTAGGGAGTCATAGTTCAAACGGATACAATAGTGATGAATAAGGAAAGAGAATCGATTGAGGAACTGATTTTACCATAAGAGACAGTAAAAGTATATGGCATGTAATTAGGGCTAATTACAGAATATACAAATAAGGAAAACATATCAAAGTAATTGACAACATGTTTATACATAAAATAAGGCAGGATATTATTTAATTATGGAAATCAGTCAAGAAAATCTCAGGTAGGATTCAAATTACAGGGAGCCAACATCAATTAAGGAAAATGTCACCAAAGTAAGGCCCATTCTAATTCTTCTATTCTCTCTCTCTCTTCACCATGCATACTCTGTACTCCTTTAACCGCCATTGTTGCTCACCTTGAGCTTGACTAAGGTGAGGACCTGTGTTTAACATGGTATCAGAGACCGGCCATCCCGCTACGATCGTATCTTATGTTTTGTTATTCTTAGTTCGTCAATCTCTTCAATTCAACCCTAATTTTCTCAATTTCTGAGGTCAGCCGCATTTTCCCCAATTCGAGTGACTAACCAAAGGCGTCTTCTTACAATAGTGAACTAGTAGCATAACCAGCTTCAATTTCTCATGGAGGTGGATAATTTGAACGATATAGATACTACAACAGTGAATGTAGGAACTCAAGGAAATTTCAGAATTGATGCTAGCGATCCTTTGTATCTACATCCATCGGATAATCCTGGTGCTATGCTTGTGTCAACTCCTTTAAGTGGAATTGGATATCGATTATGAAGGAGAAGTGTGTTACGAGGACTGTCTGTCAAAAATAAACTAGGGTTCATAAATGGTGAATGCAAGCGCCCAGATCCCTGCTCGACCACATTCTGGCAGTAGGAGCGATGTGATGATATGGTGACCTCCTAGATCCTTAATTCTCTTTCGAAGGACATTGCGAATAGTGTTGAATACACAAATGATGTTGTGGAGTTATAGATTGAGTTACAGGATCGATATGAACAGACAAATGGATCTAGATTATATCAAATTTAGAAGGAAATTAATGATACTTCTCAGGGGACCCTTGATATCACCAGCTACTATACCAAATTGAAAAAGCTTTGGGAAGAATTGAGTACTTTAAGTAAAAGGTCTCAGTGCTGCTGTAACGACCCTACCGGTCATTTTGAAAATTTAAGATCCGTTCGGTGGCGTAAGTTCTTGAACAATTTCACATTGTGTATATCGACTTGTGTGCATGGTTGGATTCAGCTACCGGATGATTCGGAGTCGAACTGGAAGGAAGATTTTATTTTGGAAGCTTAAGCGGTGAGAATTTGGCCGTAATTTGACTTTGGTGTAATCAACTTCAGAATAAATTTTGGATGATGTTAGCAGCTTGGTATGATGATTTTGGACTTAGGCGTGCGTCCGGATTAGAATTGAGGTCTGTAGAGTAATTTGAGGCAATTTGGCGAAAGTTAGAAATTTAAAGGTTTTTGAGAAGTTTGACCGGATGAGGACTTTTAGATATGGGGTTCGGATTACGATTCCGGAAGTTGGAGTAGGTCCGTAATATCGAATGCGACTCGTGTGCAAAATTTGAGGCCAATCGGGCGTGATTTGGTAGGTTTCAACATCGAATGTAGAAGTTTGAAGTTCTAAAGTTTATTAAGCTTGAATTGGGGTGTGGTTCATGATTTCGATGTGATCTGAGGTGATTTGAGGCCTCGAGCAGGTCCGTGTTATGTTATGGGACTGGTTTGGGTGATTGGACGGGGCCTCGGGAGCCTCAAGTGTGTTTCGGGGTGGTTTCAGATCATTTTGGGTTGTTTTGCAATAGCTGATGCTGGTATCTGATGTTGTTCTTCGCGTTCGTGAGGATCCTCTCGCGTTCGCGAAGAAGGATTTGGCTTCAAGGACTTTGTTCTTCGCGTTTGCGAAGAGAGCCTCGCGTTCGCGAAGAAGAAAATCTCGGTTACGCAGGTCTGACTTTGGAGGCTCATATCTCACAATTTATAAGGCATTTGAAGATGATCCAAAAATAAAGTTGTAAACCTTTGGGTCTAGTTTTCATAAATATAAGACATTTAGTATTTGGATTTGTGTAAAAAATGTTATGGCTGGTACACTCTAGACTGTACAGGAAGATGAGGAAGAAATTTGTGTTGCACAGGGATGACTTTGGAAGCTTATATCTCAAAATATATAAGGAATTGGAAGATGACAAACACATGAAAGTTGTAGATCTTGGTGTCTAGTTTTTAAAACATTAAACCATTTTCCATTTGGAGTTTTGTACGAAACGTTATGGCCATTTTACTAGAGGATGTCTGAGAAGAGTATGGAAATCGCTTTTGAGATTTTTGTTCATCGGGAACGCGATGGTTGGGCCTTAAACGCGAAAAAGGAACACATGGGCAGATTTTAAATTTCAAAAACGAGGGGTTTGAGTTCATATCACAAAATTTAATTGGGAGCTCGGTAGAAAGCGATTTTTGAAGAGATTCTTGCGTGGGTGTTTGGGGTAAGTGATTCTTACCTAGTTTTGGTTAATTCTCGGGATTATGTCTTTAATTTCAACATTAAATTAGTGGTTTAGAGTGAAAATTGGGGAAGATTTGAGATAAATTCTTAGGCCGAATTTTGGGGTTTTGATCGAGATTTTGGTATCGTATTTGAGTAAATTTGGTATGGTTGAACTCATTTTGGAATGGGTGTTCGGATTTTATAAAATTTATCTGGTTACGAGGTGCGGGCCGGGGGGTCGACTTTTGTTTTTTTTTAGATTATTGTAAAGATCGAAACTTTATTATCCGGAATAGTTCCTTATTGTTTTATGTGTGTTTTGAAGTTGTTCTAGTTGGATTTGAGCCGTCCGGAGGCCTTTCACTTGAGAAGTTTATTTTAGAGTACCGGGTTGTCTTCTTTGAGGTAAGTATCTTGCCTAACCTTGTGTGGGGAAATTACCCCTTAGGATTTGAGTCTTCTATGTTGATTGTAGTCCGTGTACTCGAGGTCACGAGTGCGTGCTCGGACTTATTTCTGAAAATTTGGCCCTTTAGGAATCTTAGTTCCTTATGTTCGTTGGGTATGAATTGTTCTTGGCATAATTAAATTTCCTAATTTCTAGTTTCATCTTTATTTGCCTAAATGTAGAATTTCTTACTTTTGGATTTACTCAAAGTTGCCTACTTGACTCCGAATTGACTTATCTGAAGATTTTACCTTTTTTTACTATCATGCTATGTCTTCTTAACTGCTTATCTCTAGTTGTACTTATCTTCATCTCATCATATAAATGTTTGGTCTTAACTGAGGTTATGATTAGTTTCATGTTGCCTGTCCTTGAGTGGAATTATTGAATACCCTCGAAACTTACCGACCTTAAAGGAAGTTTTGATAGACTATACCTTAGTTAACTTGCCCGTACATAGAGTTATCAGATTCATGTTAATTTCTTGATGACCCATGCATTTAGGTACGACTGTTACATGCTATTTTTCCTTCCTTGCCGAGTTGTTCTTAATATGCCTAGAATACTTTATTGTGTTTATCACTTGTTAACTAGCTTTTACTTCTTATGGTTGTAGGTCCTTGAGTTGGTATATTTACTGTTTCTTGAATTATTGTCATTGTTGTTGTTGTTGTTGTACTTGTTGTGGGATGCACAAGGTTTCTGTCGTGCGGTTATTGATATGGGAATTTGCACGAGGTTTCTGACGTGCAGTGTTTTCTACTGATAATGCACATGCGGCGTAACAAGGCGGGATATATATATATGTGGGTTGCTCATGTGGAGAGACAAGGTGGGAACATGCTTATGCACGTGTGGCGAAACAAAGCGGGCATATACTTTACTATTGCACACGTGGCGAGACAAGGTGGGCTATGTCAGGGATTGTTTGTGATACTTGTGTTGGCCTGGGGGCATTCTTTGTTGTTGGCATTGTGTAATGGAACACTTACTGTGTGAGTTTATTCATGTAAAAATTGTGAGAAGACAATGTACGTGTTTCCCTTTTTCTTTTCTTATGCTTATTGGTGGTTGAATAATGCTAGGACACCTGCACAAGCATACACGCAGTTAGGCATTGTTATTTAATTAAGAGTTCCTTGCTGTTGTAGAGTATAGACACTCTCGTTGTATTTACCATATGTGTGGAAATGACCCAATTGGCACGCGAGTCGTCCGTGCAATTATTACTCGAATGAGGGCACAAGATGCCAAGGGTTAGGGTTCGGATATTAGGACCCGTGAATGGTGATTTATCCGAGGTTCGAAACCTCATGGAGATGACTACAAATTGGTGCATACGTAGTGGAAGTGGTGAAGTCATTACTTGTCCTTGCTGTTTATTTACATTCCAGATTTTGTGTTATATTCATCCTTTTTGTGTCATTTCATGATTTCTCCGCTGATACTTGTTATTTTCCCCCCGTATCGAATTTACTGTATTGTTAATTGTAGTGCGTAGCCTTTAGTTGTATATCATTTTTCCGTTAATTCTATAGTTATACTTGTTCAACTTCATTAGACTAGTGAGTGTCCTGACTAGTCCTCGTCACTACTTCACCGAGGTTAGTCTTGATACTTACTGGGCACCGCTGTGGTGTGCTCATTCTACTCTTCTGCATATTTTTATGCAGATTCCAGGTTTTGCATAGACGGCCAATTGATAGTTAGCAGCGCGGTTGCTGTTGTGGAGACTCAAGGTAAAACCGCTACAACGTCCGCGAGTTTCGGAGTCACTGTCTTATATTTTGTTCATACACTGTTGTACTTATTTCTGAACAGTGGTAATTAGAAATTTTAGTGTAAATTCTTTAAAGCTTATGACTTGGTACTTACCGGATTTTGGGAAGATGTGTATCGTGTAGAGATTTATTTTAGAAAGCATTTAAATATTTTGATATTATGAGTGATGTTTGTTAGTAATAGGCTTACCTAGTCCTTAAGACTAGGTGCCGTCACAATACCCAACGGTAAGGCCTATGATGGTCTATACGTTCTTTGTCCAGAGTGTCCGAGGAACAGGTATACAAATTATGTAGTAAGCAATTAAGTTTCTTGCCTTAATGATAGGACTCACTGCAAACACAATTCACCCTGCCATAGTCATTCATTTTTACATAGTCCAATCTCCACAAATAAGTGTGTATCTTTTCCCCTTGTAAATAGTTCAAGTTCAAGCAATAAAAATCAGAATTTTTTTTCTGTCTTGAATTCTTGTGCATCCACTAGTTATGATATGAACATTTTGTGGCATAATAGACTAGGACATGTACCCTTTGTCAAAATGAAAGGAATCTCCTCTATCCCTTACTTCCCATATAAACAACCTTTTTCGTGTTCCATTTGTCCAATTGCTAGACAAGGGAGACTGCCATTTCCCCAGAAGACCAATGTGACAACTAAAACTTTCCAATTATTCCACATAGATATATGGGGACCCTATCATGTAACAACACATGAAAAAAATAAATATTTCCTTACAATGGTAGATGACTACAGTAGGTTCACCTGGACTAACCTTCTAACCTGAAAGAGAAATACCCACAAGTTATAAAAACATTTGTTTCCATGGTTGAGACTTCAATTCAACACCAAAATCAAAACTGTCAGATTTGACAATGGTTCAGAATTCACTAGCATAGAAGCAAACCCATTATACCAATCCAAAAGCATCATCCATTAAAGGAGATGCCCCTATACACGACAACAGAATGACATAGTAGAAAGAAAACATAAATACCTCCTGGAAACTGCTAGAGTCCATTTATTCCAATCAAAATTGCATGTGAAATACTGGGGTGAATGTGTTATGTGTGCAACCTACATTATAAATAAACTAACTTCTTCTCATAGTTATCCTAAATCCCCAATTAAACTACTCTACAAAAGAAAACCAACATATTCCCACATGAAAAGTTTTGGATGTCTGTGTTATCCATCTGTACCTAAGGTGCATAGGGACAAATTTGAACCCAGAACATCACCACACATATTCATTGATTATCCTTATGGAGTCAAGGGGTACAAGGTTCTAAGTCTTTCCACGAAAAAAATACATATCTCCAGGGATGTTGTCTTTGTTGAAAGTGTCTTTCCATTCACTCTATCTTCTGAAACTACATCTTTTCCTTCTGTCTTTAACAATTATGTCCCTTTTACTGTTTGTATTTCCAAAAATGATAAACATTTCTATGATGGTAATAATGGTACAATTATTGCACACAATCAAACATTAGAACATGATACTCCTCGGACACTTGTGAGACCTTCCATGTCTACTGAACCTTCTACATCCTCACCACAATCTGACACACCACAACCTTCAAACCATAACACATCACCTGTTAGGGATTAACCAGTACACACATCCATTATCCTAAGGAAGTCATAAAGACCTCTCAAAAAACCACTATACCTACAAGATTATCCGCACTCACTCCCAAAACTGAAATCATCATCACCTACTAACCATTGTAATTCAAATACACCATTCTCTCTAATGCTGCATTTTCCAAGAGTCACCATGTTTCCCCTGATACTCTGGTTCCTGAAAGCCAAAGTCTTGTAAGAGAAATTTGCAGTGATAGTGAACCTTCATCATATGAGGAAGGATCTATGAATCCTGCCTGGAAAACAACTATGAACCAAGAATTTGAAGCATTACATGCCAACCATACTTGGGACCTAGTTCCTTTACCTGCTGGGAAGAATACCATAGGGTGTAAATGAGTGTATAAGATTAAACACAAAGAAGATGGGAGTGTATAAAGGCTCAAAGCTAGGCTAGTTATGAAAGGGTATACCCAACAAGAAGACATTGAATATACAGAGACATTCTCCCCTGTAGTCAAAGGGTGGCACATGTCCCAATTGGATGTGAACAATGCCTTCCTACATGGTGACCTAAATGAAGAAGTCTACATGGAGGTTCCTCAGGGTCTGGCTATGAATAATTCAGAGTTGGTTTACAAGCTAGGCAAGTCACTTTATGGGTTAAAACAAGCCAGTAGGCAATGGTATTCCAAGCTCACTACCTTATGTTCAAGGGGTTATGCACACTCTATGTATGACTACTCCTTATTTTACAAGAAAACTAAAAACTCAATTGTTTACATAGTAATGTATGTAAATGACATTGTAGTGACAGACACTGATATGATGGAGATTGAAGTTTTGAAAACTTTTCTGAATGATAGCTTCAAGATAAAAGATCTGGGCAGGTTACATTATTTTCTGGGACTAAGAGTTCTTTATAAAGCTGATGGTGTGATAATATCTCAAAGTAAGTTCACTCTTGACTTGCTCAAAGAATATCAATATTTGTGATGTTTTATACTTCAATATCACACAAGAGGGGGGGGGGG
>ML293253.1:62424-92075 GCA_005239495.1 Nicotiana undulata
TATTTCAAGCCATCTATCAAGTACACATGTTCAATGGAACGTGTGTCATCCTTACCTACCTTACCAACCCCTATAATTTCACCTTTCATTCCATTTCCAAAGGAGACATTTCCTCCTTTGAGGTTTTCAAGTGAAAGGAATTGTTCTTTGTTCCCTGTCATATGTTTTGAGCAGCCACTGTCCAGATACCAAATTTGGTTGCTTCCTCTCACTTAAACCTACAAAAAGAAATCAGGGGTTAGTTCTAAGAACCCAAACTAGTTTGGGTCCTTTTCTATGAGATAATGGATGAATCAAGTTTTTTCTGGCCCAATTTGGTAGCCAGTTTTTCTTTTTAACAAAACTCTCATTTCTTTGACTAGCCTGCTCTTTTGCAGTATACTCAATTTTGTAGTGGCCAGTCTTACCACAGTGGGTGCAGATTTTATTCTCAAGGAGAGTGAGATACTTGCTTTTGGGATCCCACTTGGGAAATTGACTCACAAAGCCAAGCCCTCTCCAGTTGCTACTATGATTCTCTTGAAGCCATGTCAAGGCATCAGAGAATTTATTCCATTTACAAGTTCGATCTAACTCATGTTTGACTTTACCAAGTTCTTCCTTAAGTGTCCTTATCTGTTCATACTTGGCATACATCTTATCTTTTAGCTTTCCCACATTTTCTTCTAACATGATATGAGAATGATCAACAATCGTTTTACTGGATCCTAGCTTTAATTTTAAGTATTCAGATTTTAGCTCTAGAATCTCAGTTTCAAGTGGATGAACCTGGTTCATCAGGGTAGTGTTTTTCTTTTCAGATTCACTTACTCTGATTTCTAGGTTCATGCATTTTGCATTTAGCATTGCACATTCTTTAGAGAGTTGTTCTTTCTCTTTGGTTCTTTCTTCGGAATCATCCATGAAATCAAGTAGCAACTCAGAGAGTTTTTCCTTAGATAGGAACTTTATTTTGTTTTTAAGATGAGAGATAATTACCTCTGGTTCTTCATATGATTCCTCATCAGATTCTCCAATTGCCATGAGCGCCTGATCTTCATTCTCACCATCTTCTGATTCTTCATCTGAACTTTCCCCCTCAAGCAGTAACCATAGCTTTTGTTGTGATTTTCTTGGGTTGGACCCGTTCCTTCTTTCAAATATCTCCTTTTTCCATTCCACTTCCCCACTGAGGATAGTTCTTGATAAGGTGGTCAGTCTTTCCACACTTGTAGCATCCCTCGTTAGTTGGCCTTTCTAGAGCTTTTGCTTTGTTGTAGTTTCCTCCTCTAGAGATGACCTTCTTCCTTATGAGGAAGTTCCTGAATTATTTGGTAATCATGGACATCTCATCATCCTCCAGATATGCTCCCTCAGTGATCCTCAGTGCTAGACTCCTCTCCTTAGTTGGAGCATCCATTTTCATTGTCTGCCTTCTGAGTTCATAAGCAGTAAGGTTTCCAATTAGCTTGTCCAATCTGAGGGTTGCCGTATTTTTGGATTCCTGGATAACAGTGATCTTACTTTCCCAGGAAATTGGCAAGACCCTTGTCAGGATCTTCTCTACCTTGTCCTCTTCACGGAATGACTCTACCAAGAGACTTAAGTTCATTTGTCAAAGTTGTGAACCTTATGTACATCTCTTGGATTGTCTCTCCTTCTTTCATAGTGAAGTTTTCATACTGAGAGTATAGTAGAGTACCTCTCGATCTTTTCACTTGAGTTGTTCCTTCATGGGCTACTTGCAAGGTATCCCAGATTTCTTTGGCAGTGGTGCAGCTTTAGATCCTGCTGTACTCGTCTGGACCTAGTCCACATACTAGCCACTTTTTGGCTTTAGCATTCTTCTCCCATTTCTTCAGATCCTCAACAGTGCAATCAACTCTAGTTTTTGGTACATCTACACCTTCAGCAGTCTTCTTCATGGTGGCTAGNCAAAATCTTTTGTAAACCTAAGGACTAACTCTAATCCCTTTGTGGCAATCTAGCCTCTAGCTAATTGTGACAACTTCAAGTTAACTCTAACTTGAACAGTGTGTACCTATTACAATTTATTTGCTTCTAGATAAAGCTGAAAGATAAAATATTAAATCTCCTACTACAACCAACTAGACTCAAAAGAAAAATAGATGGAACAGATGGAACTGGTTCTTCTAGCTGGTCAGTAGCCTTTGTTTCGCAGAAGGATTCTGCTTGCAAAATAGCTCTAGAAATTTTGCTTTCAATTCTTGTTTCACTTCTGTCTTTGTGCGTAAAATCTTCTGCAAGAATGCTTCAACACTTTATAGAGTCAGTCGTTGAGATATGTTGTTCAATTCTAATGCAACACTTCCTTGGTGGAAGAGTTTGTATTTATCTCAACTTCCTCCTTTTGTTTCTGTCCTAGATGAAATCGAACTCTAACCTCTAATCAATTTGCAACCTTTTCGCTTTAGGATACAACCTCTTAGTTCATGGATAATTCACAATCATGTTTTTCTCCTGTGCATAGACGGTTCTTGTGCCAATGGGTCTGTTCGAGTATGTTTCCCCTGTGGACCTGGTTCAACTGGGTAGACATTTGTCAATTTTCAAAACCATGCAGGACTTGGTTCAACAATATGGATTACAACAATTTCACTTCAGCACTGTATCCAACAATCAAGCTCAGGGCAAAAGAAGGAAAGGTTCTGACTGATCGCACTTAGTATAGGAAATTGGGAGGAAAGCTTAACTTCCTCACAAACACTAGATTGGACATAGCCTACAGACCAATTCATGGATGATCCCAGACAATCTCACTTGGAAGCAGCATTTCATCTACTCAGATATTTGAAGGGGGACCCAACTCTGGGGATTTTTCTGTCCAAAGAAGGAGACTATGCTGTTAAGGCCTATTGTGATTCTGATTGGGCAGCATGCCCAGATTCTCGGAGATCTGTGAGTGGATATCTTGTACTTTTGCGGAGCAGTCCTGTTAGCTGGAAATCAAAGAAGCAAGATACCATCTCCTTATCCTCATTAGAAGCTGAGTATAGAGCTCTAAGAAAGGTAGTGGGGAAATTGGTGTGGCTTAGTAGACTATTTGAGGAGCTCACAGTTCCTTTTCCTAAGCCTATTATAGTGTTCTATGACAGTCAGTCTGCCATGCACATAGCAAGAAACCCAGTGTTCCATGAAAGAATCAAGCACATAGAGGTAGATTGTCATTTTGTTAGAAACAAGCTACAAGAAGGGCTGATATTACAACATGTAGGAACTACAGACCAACTTGCAGATGTTCTAACTAAGGCATTAACAGGAGTCAAACATTCAGCAGTTTTGCACAAGTTGGGGAGTGTTTTCTACACCACCAACTTGAGGGGGGGGGGGGAGTGTTCATGAGATGGCTAATTATGTAAAAGTGGTTGTGTACTTGTAAAGTGGCTAGTTAGTTAACTTGTTAGGAGGCTATTTTTGTTATTCATTTTTAGTCAACATACTTTTGTATATATTGATATTATAGATGTAAGAAAGGTCGATTGGCCCAATCTAATTCTTCTCTTTTCTCTCTCTTTACCATGCAAACTCTGTACTCCTTTAACCGCCATTGTTGCTCACCTCGAGCTTCACTAAGGTGAGGACCTATGTTTAACATATAGCTAGCGTTTGACCATATATTCCCAAATTTATTTTGAAAAATTTAATTTAGGTGAAGTTTGATTTGAAGATGAAAATGTGTTTGGACAACAATTTTCAAAACATATTTCCCAAATTTATTTTGGAAAAACATGAAACATGACTTATACCCACAAGTTCTAAAAACTATCACAAATACCCAACAATACCATTATCAATAGCATTCATTATATTATCCCAAACCATAGTCCTGAACATAAATTTGATACAAAATTATCATTTTTATAATGAACTACATGATACACTATCAGATGACCGAGACGACGAAGCAACATTGTTACAAAATAATAAATGGACGCTCTTTTATTAAATGCAAAAGTTTAAGGCAATTTTTAAAAAATGTAATAGTGATATTTTGGTCCAAAATCAGCTATTGAACTAATTTTGGGATTTGGATTTGGGATTTTACCAAAATGTAGGTAAAATTTATGGCCAAACAAGTGTTTGCCAAATAAAATCCAAATTTATTTTGACAAAATATATGGCAAACGGGTCGCTAGTGTTTTTGTTTTCTTTAATTTTGCATTGAATATTTCTTCATATAGTTCGAAGTAAAAAGAGTTAGTAACAACTCACAAGTAATATTCCACTTAATAGTGACAAGGACAGTGAATGAAGTGAAAGAGAACAGTGTCTACTACCAAGGAGAGATAGGGGTCTCTATCGATATGGACTTTTTACAGAACGTGCAATTTATTACTCATTGGCGCGTTGCATCAAAAGCCTCTAGTGATTAGCGTTACTCCACGTCCTGTGTTTTAGGAGGCCTTGTAATCTCAATCCTGTCTATATATAGAGACTGAAAAGGGTGGAAATATGACTTACAAAATTGTGGGAAAAGGGCAATCTAGCCAACAGCTCGTATGTAAAAGATCTTTTCTAGTTGTGTGCTTTATTAATTTGTATATTTGACTTTTATATGTGTAATAAGATTACGAGTTTGAATTTTGAAATTAACTTCTCGCATTTTATGCAGGTTACGTACAATAGACAATTGTGATCCGGACCTTCCCGAATCTCGCGCATAGCTGAAGCTTATTGCACCGGGTCGATTTTCCTTTTCTTCGCCTGCTTTGTCTAAAACCTAAACTCAATCATTGGAATTTTCTTTTTCTTTTTGGATTGATTTGCAGTACCGTGAAACATTTCATGAATACTACTACAATTACTAAGTCCTCTGGAGTGAGGAAAGGTGTATGGACTGAAGAAGAAGATCTTCTCTTGAGAAGATGTGTCGAAATGTATGGAGAAGGAAAGTGGCATAAAGTTCCTATTAGATCTGGTAAAATAAATCTTACTATAATAAACTGAGTATTAATTATTTGAGTTATGAGTTATATTTTTTTATATAATCACTGATTATATACATATGTTTTGATACTCTTGTATCTTTTATGTGAATACATGCAGGTCTGAATAGATGTAGGAAAAGTTGCAGACTGAGGTGGCTGAATTATCTAAGACCACATATTAAGAGAGGTGACTTCTCTTCGGATGAAATAGATCTCATTTTGAGGCTTCATAAGCTTCTAGGCAACAGGTAAGTACATATTCAAGCACTTTAATGACCATAATCTCTCGTATTACATTCACACCACTATCACTACAACCTTCCTGCTCTCCTCAATCGAGTCCACCAAAAGTTACTGCACCATTTTATATGACACCAAAAGTAACTGCACCATTTTATGCATTCCCCACTGAATGATAATTGGCCGTTGTTGCTCCCAAACGCACACGCAAGTATATGTGGTCGACAAGTAATATAAGATTGTAAGTCCAGATATCGTACCCACAGGGACTTGTGATTAACTATCAACTAAATTAAACCAAAAAATTAATCTATTCAAGCGAATCCTAAAGTATGAATATTTAACTAAAATTAATCTAGAATAGTAAACTATGAAATTAAAGAAACAAGTTGGCGAAATTAGACACGAATGCAATAAGAGCCGATATTCTAGATCTATGGGTTAGCAAACAATCCCATTGAGTTTTTCACTTAAATCGTCTAATTAATTTATCTGGTTTATTGGTTGACAGGGTTAATATTACTCGTAGCCTTCTCCCGAAGTACTACTCGTCTATTCAAGCTAACCTAACGCCTATATTCCTATGAAATTAGGATTAGCAAGAACGCATTAATAATTCCTGTATAGTAACCAAGCAAGGCGATTATGTATATTCCTATCCTAACCGCAAATCCGCTTCCCTTGAGGGTTAAGATCTTGCTCTACCCAATCTTATATGCAATCTAGAAGTCCCTCTCCCGAGTTCAATCCTAGATTCGTAGATAATATTCAATTGGTGATCAAGCAATCAAATAATTAAGCGCAAAATTGAATAAATAAACCAATATAATAAAATAATAAGAACAATTCAAGCTTCAAACTACAACGTTCATGTAGCACCCAAAACTCTAGAACTAATAAACTATAGGATTAAAAGAAGAGAAAAGAAGAAGAAAACTAGGTAGAAGCCTCCTCCAAGCGTGGTGTATGTTCCTCCACGTGAATTTCCCTTCAAAGTATGTTCGATCCCCAAAAATAACGTTCTCCCATGTATATATACCATGTAGAGTCGGGCCCAAACAATTATACCTTCTTCCACGCGAAAAAAGACTTTTTTTGACGCCTGGACGCGGCGCGAGCGCGGGCCAAACATGCTCTCTGATTCTGCCGCGTTCAGTTCCGCGGTCGCGATTTCGACCGCGTTATTCACCCAGTTCCGTTCGGAATTTGAACAAACGTAAAACATGATAGTTGTAGCCCTTTGAGTTAGCTTTCCAACCATATATTATATAGCCCAAATGGAGTTCGGAGAAAAAAGGTATGTCCATTTGACTAGACAGTGTGCAATATGCCTCATCAAGTCTTCGTTTGTTCTCAACTCTCAATTTTGACCCCCGAACACGATCCCGGCTTAATTCCTTGTGCTTTTACTCACACTTCAAAGCTTCAAATCACTTAAATTAATTCCATAACATCTATATAGCTCGGAATCATACCTACAAGGCATAAAACACATAATTAGTGCAAAACACTAGCGATTAAAGCTCAAACTCAATTGAAGTACAGTAAACTCGAGTGTAATAAGCGACTAAAATACGCAATTATAGCAAATTATCAGTCGTATACATCAATTATCATGGCATCTCATTTTTAGGATACTTTTGGTATGCGTCAAAATCTTTATTTCTTTATTAAATTTCATTTCTTGTCAAACACCAGTATATAAAATAAAATAACAGAGGGAATAATTAAAAGATTTCCATGCATAACCAAGAACATAACATCTTTTTTTCTTGAGCATAACCAAGAACTTATGCTGCATACAAAGTTGTATTTGATGTTATCTTTTTTTGTTTAGATGGTCACTTATTGCGGGTAGACTTCCGGGAAGAACAGCAAACGATGTGAAAAACTACTGGAACACTCACCTTCAGAGGAAATTAATTCCTCCTCAGCGACAAGATAGAAAGTGCACTGTCCTAAAGATAACCGAGAACACCATTGTAAGACCTCGACCTCGTACCTTCTCAAGTTCAAAAAATGTTTCTTTCTGCAGTAACAAAAGTATCACAAAAACTATACACAAGGAAGAAGACAACAAAGAAATTAATATTTGTGAGAAGCCAATAGGCGACGCACCGACAGACGACGGAATCCAATGGTGGACTAGTTTATTAGATAGCTGTAATGAAATTGAGGAAGCAGCAGTAGTTGGGAGCATCAACTTTGAAGAAAAAAATAAGTTACCAAGTTTGTTGCATGAGGAAATAACACCACCTTTAAACGGTGGAAGCAACTGCATGCAAGAAGGACAAAGTGGTAATTGGGACGACCTTTCTGTTGATATTGACCTATGGGATCTACTTAATTAGCTTAGGCATATAAATGGTATGGTAAGCTTGTAATAGGGATACATTCTAAGTCCTTTGTACTTTGTATACGTCTTTTGTAGCAACAGGATCATCTATCACAATATTTTAATTTGCTGTCTCTTGGATTTGGATCTATCATTTAAAGTAACAAAAATATATGCACGTCAATATCAAGCTCGCATACATAGTTGGTGGAAAAGAGATCGAATAAGTGAAGACAAAGAAGAAAGAAAAACTAGAGAAAGGAAAAGAAGGAAAGGACAAAAAGAAGAAAAGGTGGAAAAAAGCTTATTGGATGTTTTCTTTAATGAATAACTTAGAATTCATTCGAGGGAGCAGGGTGGCAGTTGATACCAAACTCGTTAAAGTTCTAATGGTCAAAAATTGTGTGAGAAATTCGAAGTATATATTCTGAATTATAAATTGGCAGTTCAGAAAATGTCATAAGTTTTAAATTAGCGGTTTAAAAATTTAAGACTCTATGTCCTGAATATTACATTAGCAGCTCAAAATTTCAAGATACAAGAATTCAGAATACTTAAAGCCTGTTTGGATTAGCTTTAAAAAAGTGAATTTTCAGCAGAAATTACTTTTAAGCCAAAAGCAATAAGTTGGGGGCTGCCCGCTTATTGCTTTTAGCTTGTTTTGAGTAGTTTTTCACCTATTTTAATCACTTTTTAACTTTGCCAAACACATAAAAAAGCTATAAAAAATTCAAAGCTAATTTAACTAGCTTAAAAGCCAAACCAAATACCGTCTTAATCTTGAAATTTGGGTGAATAATTGACTAATCTTTAAATACATTATAATAATGAATCTATTTTACATACCGGGGTTAGAAGTGTCTACTGGTGCACTTTGCCCCTAGAGGTAAGCATTATTTCGTGGGTGTGATTGACGGAATTCTATCAAGATAAGTGAATTACTCATCATATATACAATTCTATCAACATATATGTGTTACTCATCATATATACATACGTTCTTTTTCTAAAAATAATAGCTTATTTGATGTTTTATTCCTCAATATCACACAAGAGGGGATAATTTGTGTGGTGCTCAATTTTCGCGTGCATGTTGATACCCAATTTTTCATCAAATTATTTTCAAAATCACTCTTCGCAGTAATTGATATTTTTCCATGATTTTCCGTATTTTTATCAAATTATTTTCTTGTTTATTTAATATTTTATGTTCCATAATTATTTATAATTATGCAAAAAGGATGTTATAAACAATTTCAAATCACTTTCTTACTCAATATGTTATTTATATCCTATTTAATTCCATTAGGACTTAGTTATTTTTCAAATTAGCCAATATTGGCGTTATTTAGTTAATTTTAGCAGTTTTTGCGATTATAGCACAAATATACATTTATACCACTTTAAAAGCAACAACTGATCATTTTATATAGTAATTAATTATCTTAATTTCATTTATTTGGTTTTAATTTCATTTTACACAATTATTATCTATTTACTAATTAATTATCTTATTTAATTAGGGTATTTAACACTTAGCCCCATTTTATTTAAATTTCAGCCATCTTTAACCCAACCCTTAACCAACCCAACGACCCAGCCCAACTAAATTATCCTACCCGGCCCAACCCCTTTAATTAATCTGAGTCGTTGATCAAATTAGATCAACGACCCAGAACCCTATTTCCATAATTAACTCAACCAAACCCCCCCTCCCCATTGACCCCTCATTTCCCAAGACCCGACTCTCTCTATCCCACTCTGTTACTCTCTAGCTTTCTCTAGAAGTCTCCTTGACTTCTCTCCTCTAATGGGTTCTGTTCACCTTCTCCGGCCGATTCTCTCACCGGAAAATATGGTCCTTCACCATCTCCAGGCTACCTACCCACTATGCGTCGGTCCAGTGATACTCTGGGGCTCTCAGGCGAACCTGGAGCGGTCCAACTCATCTCCCATGGTCCCATGCCACTTTCTGGGCTCCCCGGCCGTCTGAGTAAGGTTTACGACCTGTTTCGGCTTAAGCCGATGCCGTCTTTTGAGGTTCTTCCTACTTCTCTGGGTTCTACGAAACCCTAACCCTATGTATTTCGATTTATCCCAGATCTACAGTATTACGAAGCTTCTTTCTATGTGAAACCCCTTTCAAAAACAATTTTTTTTACTTCTGATTTAATGTTATTTTATGCTTTTCTTTGTTAACACGATTGATGCAAAGCTTTTTACTGAAAACCCCAATTTTTTAGGGTTTTAGTTCATCTTGTTTGCTATGTTTCCCATATCTGTATGCTACTTTCGGACTCTCTATGTGCTCTATGCTTCTTACATTAGTTCGTGGTTGGGATTTTTGAATCTCTACTATTCCTCTTGCTTAGGGTTTCACTAATTTGTTGTGCTATTTTGTTGTTTATCAAGTCTGATTATTGGTTTAATGATTGTTTGCCTGATGCTCTCTACTGACTCTGTGTGTCTCTTTGCATAACTGTGATATTTTCTTCGAACCTATGACTTTGTATGTTCTATACTGATTTTTCAAAATGTTTCCTTACTTATGTGATACTTTCCTTGATTATGCTTGATTCCCTGTGATTTTAATTGCATTCAAGATTCCCTCGACTAATTTTTAGGATTAAAACCCTACTTTGCCTTATGAATATTCTATTAGTTTACTTTCCTTAATTATGTGCTATGTACTTGGCCTTTATTGTATGCTACATGATTTTACTACTCCTATTATGGTAAAATCAGTCTTATAAATTGATTCCTTTCCCTTATTTAACTATGATTGTCCCGTTTGAACTTGACTCCCTAATTAAGGGATTCCAGATCCTTTAATTGATATTGATTGAGTATTATTTCCATAGTTGTGTTAGACTAGTACTCCTTACCTTATTTTCTTTACTTGTTTTCATCATTATAAATACTCTACTCTCTTTGGCATAATAGACCAAGACATACATACATACGAACACATACACACAGAGCACACTCATTTTGTTCTGAATTCTCTCTTGCTTTCATACACATTCTCTCCTGCTTCTCATATTGGTTACTGACTACTCAGTCGGCTGAAAGACAAGACTGAGTAATTATTTCTGCTCTTGCTCTGCATACCATTGTCCTATTGCTCCACTCTCTGCACATTGCTGTTCTATTCTCACTCTTGACTGGTATGTTTCTAGTTTAAGGTTACAGTACCCAAAACAACATGTTTCAGTTCCTATTAAGATTTCTGTTATTCCTTTTGTGCTTCTACTTATGGTTCTACCGTTTACCCTGTAACTAGCATGTCTATGTGATCTACCTCCCCCTTAGTCTAATATGTCTGTTGTTTTCCTTGTGTGATTCATTAAGATTTTGCATGATTCCTATGAAACTAGCATATCTATTTGTTCTATGTGACTTCCCTTTACCTTCAGTTCAGCATGTCCACTACTGTTCCTATATGTTTTCATTATGAATCTGCCTCATCCCCTGACCCCTAACATTATAAGCATGCACCTATAATACCTAGCTATTATGTAATCCTAATCCTGGGCCTCATTTGTGACTCTGTCTGACACCCTCTCAATCTAATGTTGTTGGATTACTGGCATGAACACTCTGTGATAACTATGTTAGGACTGTTTAAATCCTATAACCTTACTCTGAGTTCTACTTGTGTGCAAGTCTGTTTCCACTATGTGGCTTATTTGTCCCCAATTTCCCCCTATCCCTGTTTGTGTTCATTCCCTGAACTATGTATGTTCTGAATTGCTGATTGTCCTGTTTCTTTCCTCTTCAAACTAGTTGTCATAAGATAAACTTTCATGTTGCTCTCTGAAGCTATTTCCCAAACAGTTATTTCAAAAACTACTTTTCAAACTCAACTCTTTTAAGACTATAAGCACATCTCACTACTCTTAGTCTCTAAGTTTAGCCCCCTTCGTGTGAGCACTGCCTTGGGGACCATTCGAGTATCCATTGAACTCTGACACACAAGGATGGCACTTCACACTGCAGTTACTCCTTCATGGCTAGGGAACTTGGGTGTGAGCACTGCCTGGGATCCTTTGAGATCCTTAGTAACTCTGACACACCTGGGTTACAAAGGGTCATGGCATATGGCATGTTTGGATCTGGATGCATGGGCCTACTGTTAGGCTCCCTATAGTGTAACTTCTTAATTTTCTTATTCATTTGTGTAATTTATGCAATGCTTGTATGTAATAATTAATTCTAAAAACAACTCTGGGGTTGGATAGTGAAATGGGAGGGGTTATGAAGGCTTAGTATAATTACGAGTAGAGAACATTCTTATAGGGTTTATTTTACCTATGTGTGCAATAGTCACATGTTTAGGAATACTTGCCATACATGCATTAGATACCATGCGTTAGGTCTATTTATTTCAGCATCTCATCATACTCATCATGTTCGTAGTAAAAGGCTGTTATAATTGCTGCATCATCTTTGCAAATGCCTCGCTTGGAAATCCTGTTCGTAATTAAATAACTATAAAAATAGTTGTTATAAGGTTACTACCTCTGCATGTTCACCATAACTATCTCTAGACATCCTGTTTAGGTTAAGTGATAGCATTAAATGTCAATATTTGCATTAGAGACCATGCTACTTTAGGGCTTTAATTATCAGCATGTTCATGTTACCTATGCCAAACTCATGTGTTAAAGACATATTACTGTGAACATTTAGAAATCATGCATTAGGTCCTGCAACTTAACCAAAACTACGCTTTTGTATGTACTGTTTCGAGTCAAAAAGACGTGTAATAGGCAAATCTCGCTAAAATAGATTTGATTGCTGAAAAACGTTTTCTGCATATAGAACAACATAGGTTTGCACTCAACATCCTGCCTGCATTTACATATCATGCTTTTTAGGACCTGCATTCACACTTGTTTAAATACTCACCTCGTTATCTCAGCTAAATAAAAAAAGCAAACTCATCCTGTCCATTCACTAATTTTCTAGAGACTAAACAGCGTGACTAGAGCATCTTAACACGCCTAGGCAAGCCTTAGGTATGAGCACTTGCTAAAAATTGGAAAACTACCTTTGTGCATTTTTTGACTAATCATAGATAAGAAGTCTAAAACTGGTAAAAAATCCTTTCTCTGAAACTCTGCAATAAACCTGCCTTGCTACTGTATTCTCACCTAGACATCATGCTTTAGGTTTTGAAGTTAAAGACCTTACTTGTGTTTTAGTCGTTCTTATATGCGTATAACTTGTGGAGGAATATCTGAACCTTGAATTTGCCTCTATATGTTTCCCCTCTGTTTGCAGTCCTAACTGTTCTTGCCTGTCACTTAGCATTTTGTCCTTTAAACCTAAGGGTTCAGCCTAGTACTTCCCTTTTTAGGAATAGTAGTCCTAGCCTCCTCCAGGACTAATAGGATGGGACGAGTAATAGCACGCAATAGAGTTCGTTACCAACACACGTTTTAAATACCCTCACGGGCTGGGAAAGGGTAGAATATGGATATGATGACCGGTGCGCTAATACCACGTGTAGCTCTGCCTATCGGGTATTGCATTGATGTGATCCGTATTACTTTAAGCCCAGGACATCTTTTTTCTCAAATATTAACTTTGATTTCTTTCAACTTTGTAATAAACTTCAGTACTTTGTTTGAAATCCCATGTTATATGAGCCTTATTTGTTATTTGCTTACTGTCCGAATTCACGAAGACCATTTGGTCGGGAACCACAACTATGGATCCTGAGGGCTGCCTAATACCTTCCCCTTGGGATAAATTCAAGTCCTTACCCAATCTTTGGTAATGCAAACTAGTCTTATGAGTTAACTAATATAGGTGCCCTAACGCACCGTAAAAATTGTTAGGCGGCGACTCTTCCTTTTAACCTTCAAAAGGAGTTGTCCAAAATGTCATAAACCCGATCTCTCCGCTTTAAGAGGGGAAAAAAGAGGGCGCGACAGTGCACAGATTATTGAAGAACTTAGTTCTTCTATGTGTTCCTACTACTACTGTTGCAGAATAATAAGTACAAAAATTAAAGAATACAGAGATTTTAACGTGGAAAACACCTGGCTCAAAAAGTGAAAAAACCACGACCTACTTCCCAGTAGGATTTTTCCAAATTTTTTTTACTAAATCAATGAGCCAAAACAACATTTACAAAATCTCTTTTGTAAACCAGCCTCTAGTTGTTTGCGACAAACTTCAAGTTAACTCTAACTTGAAAATACAAAGTACCTATTACAGATGCTTCTAGATAAAGCTGAAAAGGTACAAGTTAAAACCACCTACTACAAATAAACTAGACTAAAAGACAAAAAGTTAGAATTGGTTCTTCTAGCTGGTTCAAGTAGCTTCAGGTTCGCACACTCAAATTTCACACGAACTGCTTGCAAAATTGCCTTGCTATTTTGCTCTCAATTTTTGCTTAACTTATGATTTTGTGCGTACCTAAACAATAAGAACAATCTGCAATATATAAGATTATTAGATAAAGAATTAACTAGAGTTCTAATGCTACTCTTCCTTGGTGGAAGAGTTCTTTCAATCTCAACACCTAAATCCCTCTTTATCTTAGATATTGTTCTTACTGAATAAGGAGTCTTTCTCCTTATCGTTTTCGCAATCATTTCGATCATGAGACATCTTTATTTTTCCAGAATACGTTTATCTCCTGCATGTGCATCTCACGTTCCTTGACTCTGCCTATGTCTATGTCTGCGAGTGATGGACATGGCTCATTACTGAGTTCCTTTGTCAATCTTCAAAACTATTCCCTTTCTTGGGCCAACAAATTCCCCATTTTTGATGATGACAAAATTTGTGCATCCATAAGCTTAGGCATGTTTCAACTTAATCAAACATTGACACATATTAGAGTATTAAGCACTTATCATGAAGAACCAGAGTCATTTAGGTTATAATATCACTTGTTCAGAGCACAACCATTCTTACCCCTTTTGGCATCATCGAAAAGTTGCAAAAAGATGTGTGAATCCCAGATTTTATAAAAATTACTCATGGCCACTGAGGGAACTACAAATGCAATCATGGATTAATCATCAACAATCAACTAAGAATTCAAACTATCAACGAAATATAGACAATGAATAAGAAAAATAGCAACAAAATTCATTGATAGAGAAAATATGATTCTGCAACAATCCATAAAACGAAACAAAAACAATTAAAACATGAGCAACAAATAAAAAAATCTCGAATCTGGGTCACTGAAATTCTAGGTAGGCTAAGGAACTAAGGCTTGGGTTTTGTCTTGGAGAAGATTCAACATGTCTTGAAGAATTCTCTCATTCTTCTCCCTTTCCTTCGTAAGCTCAACTCTGAGAGCATCCCTCTCAGATTCAACCTCAGCCAAACGAGTCTTCAACCTTGCTATCTCAGCATCCTTTACCCCACTCTCCTGCACTAGGGCTCTAACCTTGCTGTTAACATGTGTCTTTTTAGATGAACCAGGTTCATTGAGGATGGCATGGATCTCATAATCACAAGAAAGAAGAGTATTGATCTCAGACCACACACCCAACCAGTATGAACCTAGTTTCTAAATTTTCAGCAACCTCAGAGATGACCTCAGAAGATGGTTTTGGGATAGAAGTTACTTGTTAAGAATCGGAAGACCCAATTTCTTCCCCCTCAGTCGCTGATTTGAAAGAGTCACTCGAATTTTGTGAGTCTTGGGCTTGGCTTTCTTGAAGCTGGGCATTTAATTTTTGTGAGAGCGCACCGCTAGCCACTATTTTTCTAGCAAGCATTTTTACACTCCTTATCCTAGGTTAGGGGGTACAACTAGGTTGAGGGGTAGTGGAGGAAGAATAAGGGGTAGGGGGAGGAGGAGTACCAGGATTATTCCAGGGGGTTGTCATTTTGAGTATGGTTCTATGATGAAGGGAAATGCTTGAATCGAATTCCAAGGTAAAGAGAAAGAAAGGGTTTCGACAGTTTTAAGAAATAATGAGGGATTTGCAGAGATGATGATGAGGGATTTAAAGGAGAAGTGTAATTAAGACACAACGGTAACTTTTTGTGGTCAATTTGAAGTCTAACCATCTTGCAATTTTCAGTTCGAAAGGACGATTACAGCTTCCCTAGAATCTAGGTGTTTTAATTCGGTGAGGATTCTGTCGCGCCCCCTTTTTCCTTTTGCGGAGTCCGAATTTCGACATTCTTGGGACAACTCATTTCCTTTTGGGAAAGAGGTATGGAAATTGAAGAGTCGCAACCTAATGAGTTTAAGGTGCGTTAGGGCACCTAATGCAAATAACTCATAAAACCAGTTTACATTACCAGACATTGGGTAAGGGCTCGAAATTACCTTGAGGGGAAGGTGTTAGGCACCCCTCGAGGTCCACAACGGTGGGTCCCGACCAAACTCATTTTGTGAATTAGTCATTAAGGAAGTAAAGCAATTTAAACACATAAGGATTAAAAACATGCATAAAGGGGTCCTAGGTTTATTATCCTATAGGATCACTTCTGTGCAATACCCGGTAAACTTTCCTCAATTAGAGGTGTTACGCATGGTATTAGCGCACAGGTCATCATATCCTTTACTACCCAATTACCCTCCCCTTAGTGGTTTTATAAGCGATTCTAATTAAACGTACTCTCTATGCGTGCATCACCCATCCCTTACTTACGGCCATGGAGGTGTTTAGAACCTTTAATTAAGGCAGTTCTAGACTCTCCTAAGGTTCTTAAAAGGAGAAAATCTAAGAGACAAACAAAACAAATAGGACTGTCATATAAAGAAACAATTAAAGGCTCACATTTACCTCCACAAATAAACAGGCAACTGCACATCTCAAACAACAATATTTTAAACACTTTAAAAGTCTTGTAGCAGGATATCTAGGTGAGCATGAAAACAGAATATATGCATCATTTTGTTAAAGCGAGGCAGTGGAGACCTAATAAGTTTGCCAACTGACTTTAGGGCTTGATGAATCTGGGCAGTTCACAAAATAGTTAAACAAAAGCACAGTTTTTACAATTGCAAGATTTTAGTTATCCTACATGCTTGCCTAGGCGTGGATCAGAGATGTCCTATAAACAAAATTTCTAATGGTTAATAAGAGCCATAATAAACCAAATGTAATAACCCGATTGGTCTTTTTGAGAGTTAGCGCCTCGATCCCCTAATAACTATTTTTCCCATGTCTATTTCTGCTTTTGGGACTTGTCGTAACGTTGAGTGGTGAAATTCGGAGAGTTTTTTGACACATAGTCCTTATATGTGAGTCTTTGGAAATCGGGCCATAGTTGGAACTATGTGAAGACGAATCCGGAATGGAATTCTGTCGACTCTGTTAGCTTCGTTGGGTCATTTCGGGGTTAGGAGCGTGTTCAGAATGTGTTTTTGAGGTCTGTAGTAGATTTAGGCTTGAATTATTCGGCGATTTTGGCCGATAGGTGAAATTTTGATATCGGGCTCGGAATGGAATTAGAATTCTGAGAGTGGCTGTAGGTCCGTAGTGTAATTTATGACATGTGTGGAAAATTTGAGGTCATTCGAACTAGTTTTGACGTGTTTCGGCATCAATTGTGAATTTTGGAAATTTTATAAGTTCTTAGGCTTGAATTCTTGCATAATTGATGATTTTGATGTTATGGGATGTGTTTTGAAGGCTCGACTAAGTTTGAATGAGGTATTAGGACTGGTTGGTAAGTTTGGTTGAAGTCCCGGGGGCCTCGAATGTGTTTCAGATGCTCAAACGGGCAATTTTAGCATTGAGCATTTTGTTGGTTTTCTGGTGTTTTAGCATCAATTTTTTCTTCGTTGCAATCGCGTGAGTAAATCCGCGATCGCGTACAGTAAGTTGAGGCCAAGCAGAATTTGTGAATCGCGATCGCGAGGAAAGGAGTGCGATCGCGTAGTGTGGGCTGCCTTGGCCACTGCGTTCGCAGGAGCTGCGTCGCGTTCGCGTAGCATAGATTAGGCGGCAGAATTTTGAACGTTCCTCTATGCGGTCGCGTGAAACCAACCGCGATCGCGTAGGGTTGAGGTGAATAGGAACCGCGATCGCGAACCAAATCCCGCGTTCGCGTAGGATGTCTGAGGGGCGCATGTGAGTAGTTCTTCGCGATCGCGTCTGAGGGCCCGCAATCGCATCGAAGGAAATCTGGGCAGAACATTAAAGACCCAAAATTGAGGGTTTGAACCATTTTTCATAATTTGAACTTGTGAGCTCGGGAAAGTGTGATTGTTTGGGAGATTTTCACCTGGGCAAATTGGGTAAGTGATTCCTACTCGGTTTAGACTAATTTCCATGATTATGCTCTTAAATCTACCCTTTAATTTCGAATTTATGGTGGACAATTGGGGAAATATTGGATAAAGTTCCTAGGCCAAATTCTTGAGTTTTGATCAGCATTTTGATATCCGATTTGAGTAATTCTTATATGGTTAGACTCGTGAGTGAATGGGTGTTCGGATCTTATAATTTTTACTCGATTCCGAGTCGTGGGCCCGAGGGACTTTTTGGGTAATTTTCCTAATTTCGCGCATTAGCTTCGAACTAATTAGCTATTTTGATTCCTTAAAGTGATATTTACATTATGCAATCGAATTGAATAGATTTGGGCGATCCGGAGTCGGATACTCGTGGCAAGAGCGTGGTTTTGAGTTGAGTAGCGTAGTCGAGGTAAGTGGCTTGCCTAACTTTGTGTTGGGGACTTCCCCTTAGGTTGTTTTGATACTGTTTTGTTATATGGGAGCCATGTACGTGAGGTGACGAGTGCGTGCACGGGCCATTGTTGCTAAATTTCATTTTTTCCTATCTATGCCATAAATCATTTTACTTCTATTTCCCTGTTCTATATGCTACTTGTGTAGTTTAAATTAGGAAGAAGCATGCCTACCTGTTTTACCTAAATTCCCTATTTGATACAATGTGTACCATGTTAGTTAGTATTTATCTTGTTCTTGTGTGCGACTCTTTACCTGAACTGTTTAGATATACCGTCTCTGGCATTCATTCACATTTCATATTTAAATTGGGACTACAGACGCATTCCGGGAGCTTTTCCCATGTACTGCATATTTAAATTGGGACTACGGACATATTTCGGGAGCTTTCCCTTGTACTGCATTGCATATTTATATTTGGAACTACGAGACGAATCCCGGGAGATTCCATCGTGTGACACTTGTGCTGAGCCAAGGGCTCCCTGTTGTTGTTTTACTTTCAGCTTAATTTTTTATACTGTTTTACCTTAGCTTTCTTTTATATCTTTCTGCACTATTTTTAAACTATTTTACTTATGAAAACTCCAGTAGAGCCTTAACCTGACCTCGTCACTACTTGAATGGGGTTAGGCTTGGAACTTACTGGGTACCAATTGTGGTGTTCTCATGCCCTTTCCTGCACATATTTTTCGGGTGCAGATCCAGGTACCAGCGATCAGTTTCGTGGCTAGGAGTCACTTAGTAGCTTCGAGGAGACCGCGAGGTAATTCTGCCACGTCCGCAGAATCCCACGAGTCCCCTTCTACTGTAGTACATCTTTTGTATTTCTGTTGTTTCGTTGTATAGAGCTACTTTTGGTACAAAGCTTGTGATCAGTGTGACATTCCGAATCTTGGGAAATATATTTGTACATGCCGAGCGACTATGTTATGTCGTCTGTGTTCTTCTTTCTGCTTTTATCTTTTATATTACATTTATTTTTCTACAAACTTAGGCTTACCTAGTCGTAGAGACTAGGTGCCATCACGATACTTTTCAGAGGGTAAATCGGGTCGTGACAAGTTGGTATCAGAGCGTCTAGGTTCATAGGAGTCACAAGCAAGTTTATTAAAGTCTCGCGGATCGGTGCGGAGACATCCGTATCTATCTTCGAGAGGCTATGTAACTATTAAGAACAGTCACATTCTTTGGAATCCATTGTCGTGCGAATTACTATCATCCAAATTCTAAAACTCTATTCTACTCTTGCTCACAGATGGTGAGGACCCGTACCGGACGTACTGACGATCAGGCACCTGAGCCCCTAGCCAGAGCCACCAGATGCAGGGGCGGGGTAGAGGACGAGCACATGGTGCAGCCCGAGCACCGGCGAGAGCAGAGACGAAGGAGCCCCCAACAGCTACAGTTGGAGGGGCACAGGAGGTCCCTACTATTACTCCAGCCCTCTAGGAGACTTTGGCTCAGTTCATGAGCGCTTTCAGTACTCTGACTCAGGTGGGACTACTCCCGATAGCTCCAGCTATATCTCAGGCCGGGGGAGGGGCACAAACTCTTGCATCCCGTACTCCTGAGTAGAGGGTCCATGTTGGGAAGGTTTCCGAGTATATTCCTATGCCCCCAGCGGATCCAGCTCAGCATGAGGCTAGGGTAGTTGCTTTTGAAGCAGAGTAACTCAGACTTGAGAGGTACAATAAGTACCACCCACCTGACTTCAGTGGACTAGCTTCAGATGACGCTCTGGGTTTTCTTGAGGAGTGCCATCGCATTCTCTGCACTATGGGTATTGTGGAGACGAGTGGGGTTTCTTTCACAACCTTCCAGTTGAGGGGAGCAACTTATCAGTGGTGGTGTGCCTATGAGTTGAGTAGTCCGGAGGAGGTATCTTCATTAGAATCGGTTCTCCGAGATGTTTTTGCTTGAGTTTGTCCCTCAGAGCCTCAGGGATGCTTAGCGTGCGGAGTTTGAGCAGTTACACCAGGGTACCATGACTGTATCAGAGAATGGAGTCCATTTTAGTGACTTGGCTCTTCATGCACTAGCTTTTGTTGTCACGATCAGAGAGAGGGTTTGCCGCTTCATTGAGGGACTCTACCCTAGTATTCGGATCGGTATGGACAGATAGTTGGAGATGGATATCACTTACCAGCAGGCCGTGAGTATTGCCAGGAGGAACGAGAGTATGTTAGCCTGGGACAGGGAGGAGAGAGAGGCCAAGAGGTCTCAAGAGACTGGTCATTTTTCGAGAGTTCGTGCATCGGCAGCACGCTATGGTAGGGGTTTTGTGAGTCGCCCTGTTCATTCAGCTCTTCCAGCAGCCAGTGGTATTCCAGCTCCTCCTAGACCTCGGGAGCCTTATTATGCACCACCAGTATCTTATGTGCCTCCTGCTCAAGGTGCTATCACCGGCCAGTCCAGTTGGCCAGTTCAGAGTCAGCACCAGCCGCCACGTCCTCCGAGGGGTTGTTTTGGGTGTGGTGACCCTCGGAGGACGTGGCGGCTGGTGCTGACTCTGAACTGGCCAACTGGACTGGCCGGTGATAGCACCAGCCGCCACGTCCTCCGAGGGGTTGTTTTGGGTGTGGTGACCCTCGCCACGTGATTAGAGATTTCCCCAGAGCTAGGAGGGGTGCACCATCTCAGCCTTATCAAGCCCCACGTGCTCCACCGGGTCTTCCAGCTATTCTTCCAGCCCCAGTTGCTACCCCACTTTCTCAGACAGTTGGAGGTAGAGGTCAGGGAGGTCGAGGTCGCCCTAGAAGGGGAGGCCAGGCCAGGTACTATGCTCTTTTAGCCCGTTTAGAGGATGTTGCTTCAGATTCAGTCATCAAAGGTATTGTCCCTGTTTGTCATAGGGATGCATCAATATTATTTGATCCAGGCTCTACATATTCATATGTATCTTCTTATTTTGCTTCACATCTGGGGATAGCTAAGGATTATTTGAGTTCCCCCGTTTATGTTTCCACTCCCGTAGGAGATTCTCTTAATCTGGACAGCGTATATCGGTCGTGTTTGATTGTTATCAGTGGTTTTGAGACCAGGGCTAATACGTTATTACTCAGTATGGTAGATTTTGATGTTATCTTGGGCATGGACTGTTGTCGCCCCATTATGCTATTCTTGATTGTCACGCCAAGACCATGACACTGGCTATGCCAAGTTTATCGATATTAGAGTGGAGATGTTCCTTAGAGTATACTCCCCGCAAAGTTAATTCTTTTCTTAAGGCTCACCGAATGGTGGAGAAGGGGTGTGATGCGTTCTTAGCCTATGTGAGAGATGTTAGTGTTGATACCCCTACAGTTGAGTCAGTCCCAGCTGTGTGGGACTATCCTGATGTTTTTCCAGCTGATCTTCCAGGTATGCCGCCTGACAGAGATATTTATTTTGGCATTGATTTGTTGCCGGGCACTCAGCCCATTTCCATTCCTCCCTATCGCATGGCTCTTCCTGAGTTGAAGGAGTTGAAGGAGAAATTGCAGGAGTTTCTTGATAAGGGTTTCATCAGGCCCAATGTATCACCCTGGGGTGCTCCGGTATTATTTGTGAAGAAAAAAGATGGTTCGATGCGTATGTGTATTGATTATCGGCAGCTGAACAAGGTTACAGTGAAAAACAAGTACCCATTGCCTCGCATTGATGATTTATTTGACCAGTTACAGGGTGCCAGGGTATTCTCCAAGATTGATCTGCGTTCGGGCTATCATCAGTTGAAATTCGGGAGTCGGACATCCCGAAAACTACCTTCAGGACCAGATATGGCCACTATGAGTTCCTTGTTATGTCATTTGGGCTGACCAATGCCCCAACAACCTTTATGAATTTGATGCACAGTGTGTTCCGGCCTTATCTTTATTCTTTCGTCATCGTGTTCATTGATGACTTCTTTGTATATTCTCGATCCCAGGAGGATCATGAGCATCATTTGAGGACCGTGCTTCAGACTTTGAGGGAGAAGAAATTGTATGCAAAATTTTCTAAGTGTGAATTTTGGCTTGATTGCGTGGCATTCTTAGGCCATGTGGTGTCTTGTGATGGGACCAAGGTAGATCCGAAGAAGGTGGAGGCGGTGCAGAGTTGGCTTAGACCGTCTTCAGCTATTGAGATCTGTAATTTCCTTGGTTTGGCTGGGTACTATCGCCGTTTTGTGGAGGGATTTTCATCCATGGAAGCACCTATGACCAGGTTGACCCAAAAGGGTGCTCCATTCAGGTGGACTGAGGTGTGCGAGGAGAGATTTCAGAAGCTCAAGACAGCCTTGACTACAACTCCAGTGTTGGTATTGCTTACGGGTTCAGGGTCCTATACGGTGTATTATAATGCTTCGAGGATTGGCCTTGGAGCGGTGTTGATGCAGGACGGTAGGGTGATTGCCTACGTGTCCAGACAGTTGAAGGTGCATTAGAATAACTATCCAGTTCATGATCTCGAGTTGGCAGCGATTGTTCACTCCCTGAAGATATGGCGTCAATATTTATACGGTGTTCCCTGTGAGATTTTCACTGATGACCGAAGTTTGCAGCACTTATTCAAGCAGAAGGACCTTAATTTGCGCCAGAGAAGATGGTTAGAGTTACTAAAGGACTATGACATCACCATATTATACCACCCAGGGAAGGCAAATGTGGTGGCCGATGCCTTGAGTCGCCGGGCGGAGAGTTTGGGGAGTTTGGCATATCTTCCGGCAGCTGAGAGGCCCTTAGCCTTGGATGTTCAGTCCTTAGACAATCAGTTTGTGAGGTTGAACCTTTCGGAGCCTTGCCGGGTTTGGTCTTGTGTGGTTGCCCGATATTCTCTTTATGACCGTATTAGAGGGCGCCAGTATGATGATCCCAATCTTCTGGTTCTTCAGGATAAGTTTTGGCGAGGTGATGCAAGGGATGTGACTATAGGTGATGATGGCGTGATGAGGATGCAGGGTCGTATCTTGTGCCCAATGTAGATGGGCTTCGGGAGTTGATTCTTGAGGAGGCCCATATTCACCCGGGTACCGCGAAGATGTACCAGGATCTAAGACAACACTATTGGTGGTGAAGGATGAAAAAGGATATAGTGGAGTTTGTAGCCAAGTGTCTTAATTGTCAGCAAGTCAAATATGAGCATCAGAGACCGGGAGGGTTACTTCACCAAATTGAGCTTCCAAAGTGGAAGTGGGAGCAGATCACCATGGACTTCGTAGTTGGACTTCCTCGGACTTTGAGAAAGTTCGATGCTATTTGGGTGATCGTGGATCGGCTGACCGAATCAGCCCATTTCATTCCAGTGTTGACTACATATTCCCCGAGAGGTTGACTTAGATTTATCAGGGAGATTGTTCGCCTCCATGGCATTCCAGTATCTATCATTTCAGATAGAGGTACACCGTTCACTTCACGGTTTTGGAGAGCCGTTTAGTAGGAGTTAGGCACCATGGTGGAGTTGAGTACAACCTTTCACCCTCAGACGGACGGGCAGTCAGAGCGCACGATTCATATTCTTGAGGATATGCTCCGTGCATGTGTGATGGATTTTGGGGGTTCATGGGACAGATACTTGCCACTTGTAGAGTTTGCTTATAATAATAGTTACCAATGCAGCATTAAGATAGCACCATATGAGGCTTTGCATGGTAGATGTTACAGATCTCCAGTGGGATGGTTTGAGCCGGACGAGGCTCGATTGTTGGGTACAGATTTGGTCCAGGATGCCCTGGACAAGGTGAAGGTGATTCAGGAGAGGCTACGCACAGCTCAGTCCAGGCAGAAGAGTTATGCGGACAGAAAGGTTCGTGATATGGAATTTATGGCTGGTGATCGGGTTTTGCTTCGGGTATCGTCTATGAAGGGCGTCATGAGGTTCTGGAAGAAGGGTAAGCTTAGTTTGAGATTTATTGTCCCTTTTGAGGTATTGTAGCGGGTTGGGGAGGTTGCTTACGAGCTTGCCTCCCAACCTAGCAGGAGTTCATCCGGTATTCCATGTCTCTATGCTCCGGAAGTATCACGGTGACCCGACTCATGTTTTGGATTTCAGTTCAGTCCAGTTGGACAAGGATTTATCATATGTTGAGGAGCTAGTAGGATAGACATGTCAGAAAGCTCAGGTCAAAGAATATTGCATCAGTAAAGGTTCAGTGGAGGGGTCAGCCGGTCGAAGAAGCGACTTGGGAGACCAAGCAGGATATGCGTAGTCAGCACCCTCATCTTTTCACAGCTTCAGGTATGTCTCTATACTCGTTCGAGGACGAACGATTTTCTTAAGAGGGGGAGAATATAACGACCCGGTCGCTCATTTTGAGAGTTAGCGCCCGATCCCCTAATAACCGCTTTTCCCATGTCTATTACTGCTTTTGGGACTTGTCGGAACATTGAGTGGTGAAATTCAGAGAGTTTTTGGACACATAGTCCTTATATGTGAGTTTAAGCTTTAGAAATCGGGCTGTAGTTTGAACTGTGTGAAGACGGATATGGAATGGAATTCCGTCGATTGCGTTAGCCCCGTTGGGTGATTTCAGGGTTAGGAGCGTGTTCGGAATGTGTTTTCGATATTTGTAGTAGATTTAGGCTTGAATTGGCGAAAGTTAGAATTTCGGCCGATAGGCAAAATTTTGATATCGGGCTCAGAATGGAAATCCGCGAGTGGCTGTAGGTATGTCGTGTCATTTATGACCTGTGTGTAAAATTTGAGGTCATTCAGACTAGGTTTGATGTGTTTTGGCATCGGTTGTGAATTTTGGAAATTTCATAAGTTCTTAGGCTTGAATTCATGCATAATTGGTGATTTTGATGTTATGGGATGTGTTTCGAATATTCGACTAAGTTTGAATGAGGTATTAGGAATGGTTGGTAAGTTTTGTTGAAGTCCCTGTGGCCTCGGGTGTGTTTCGGGTGCTCAAACGGGCAATTTTAGCCTTGAGCATTTTGCTGGTTTTCTGGTGATTTAGCAGCAGCTTTTTCTTCATTGCGATCGCGTGAGTTAATCCGCGATCACTTAGAGTAAGTTGATGCCAGGCAGATTTTGTGAATAGCGATCGCGAGGAAAGGAGTGCGATCGCGAGGAAAGGAGTGCGATCACGTAGTGTGGGAAGCCTTGGCCACTACGTTCACAGGAGCTGCGTCGCGTTCGCGTAGAATAGATTAGGCGGCAGAATTTTGAACGTTCCTCTATGTGGTCGCGTGAAGCCAACATCAATCGCGTAGGGTTGAGGTGAATAGGAACCGCGATCGCGAACCAAATCCCACGTTCGCGTAGGGTGTCTGAGGGGCGCGTGTGAGTAGTTCTTCGCGATCGTGTCTGAGGGCCCACGATCGCAGCGAAGAAAATCTAGGCAGAACATTAAAGACCCAAAATCGAGGGTTTGAACCATTTTTCATATTTTGGACTTAGGAGCCCGGGAAAGTGCGATTGTTTCGGAGATTTTCACCTGGGCAATTTGGGTAAGTGATTCCTACTCGGTTTAGACTAATTTCCATGATTATGCTCTTAAATCTACCCTTTAATTTCGAATTTATGGTGGACAATTGGGGGAAAATTGGATAAAGTTCCTAGGCCAAATTCTTGAGTTTTGATCAGGATTTTGATATTCGATTTGAGTAATTCTTATATGGTTAGACTCGTGAGTGAATGGGTGTTCGGATTTTATAATTTTACCCGATTCCGAGATGTGGGCCCAGGGGACTTTTTGGGAAATTTTTCTAATTTCGCATATTAACTTCGAACTAATTAGATATTTTGAGTCCTTAAAGTGATATTTAAATTATGCAATCGAATTGAATAGATTTGGGCCATCCGGAGTCGGATACTCGTGGCAAGAGCGTGGTTTTGAGTTGAGTAGTGTAGTCATCTGTGTTGGGGACTTCCCCTTAGGTTGTCTTGATATTGTTTTGTTATATGGGCGCCGTGTACGTGAGGTGACGAGTACGTGCATGGGCCATTATTGCTAAATTCCATTTTTTCATATCCACGCTATAAATCATTTTACTTCTATTTCACTGTTCAATATGCTACTTGTGTAGTTTAAATTAGGAAGAAGCATGCCTACCTGTTTTTACCTAAATTCCCTATTTGATACAATGTGTACCGTGTTAGTTAGTCTTTATCTTGTTCTTGTGTGCGACTCTTTACCTGAACTGTTTAGATATACCGTATCTGGCATTCATTCGCATTCAATATTTAAATTGGGACTACGGACGTATTCCGAGAGCTTTCCCCCTATACTGCATATTTAAATTGGGACTACAGACGTATTCCAGGAGCTTTCCCCCTGTACTGCATATTTAAATTGGGACTACGGACGTATTCCGGGAGCTTTCCCTCTGTATTTCATTGCATATTTATATTTGGAACTACGGGATGAATCCCGGGAGATTCCACCGTGTGACACTTGTGCTAAGCCAAGGGCTCCCTGTTGTTGTTTTACTTTCAGCTTAATTGTTTCTACTGTTTTACCTGAGCTTCCTTTTATATCTTTTTGCACTATTGTTAAACTGTTTTACTTATGAAAAATCCAGTAGAGCCTTAACCTGAGCTCGTCACTACTTGACTGGGGTTAGGCTTGGCACTTACTGGGTACCAATTGTGGTGTACTCATGCCCTTTCCTGCACATATTTTTCGTGTGCAGATCCAGGTACAAGCACTCAGTTTCGTGGCTAGGAGTCACTTAGCAGCTTCGAGGAGACCGCGAGGTAATTCTACCGCGTCCGCAGAATCGCACGAGTCCCCTTCTACTCTAGTATAGGCGTAGTCATCTTTTGTATTTCTGTTGTTTCGTTGTATAGAGCTACTTTTGGTACAAAGCTTGTGACTAGTGTGACATTCCGGGTTTTGGGAAATATAATTGTACATGTCGAGCGGATATGTTATGTCGTCTGTGTTCTTCTTTTTGCTTTTATCTTTTATATTACATTTATTTTTCCGCAAACTTAGGCTTACCTAGTCGTAGAGACTAGGTGCCGTCACGATACTTTTCGGAGGGTAAATCGGGATGTGACACCAATAAATAATTTTAAGCAGGCAGTTTGGTTTATTATGTCCTATAGGCATGCTATCTAGGTGTTGAATAATAATCATAAACGTCACAAAACTGGTTTTATATATTCATCTCTATAAGAATGACATCTAGGTGTTGGGACTGCTTTTATACTTTATTTTTATAGAAATGGTTGCTACTGATTTTATATGATCAAGATATAGGCATGGTATTTAGGCGAGTGCAATAAAAGTCCTACAACATGGTTTCTAATGCACATAGGAGTATTTTATGAATATTATTATTAGACAAAATTGATATTAACCTAGCGACATGATTTCTAAGCAGACATGAGTATCCATAATTTGAGAAGTGGAAGTTGAGAACAAATGATATGATGAACCTATAAGCATGTTTTCTAGTGCACATAATAATCCTATAAGCATGGTTTCTAGTGCAGGTAGATAATCACAATCGTCCTAAGAGAATGATCTCTACCCGATTTCCCCACAAAAAATATATATAAAAGTCCCTCCCAGTTTACTAATATCCCCCAATATCTGTTTTACAAGAATTATTTATTACAAACCATATGATAGAGGAATTACAGAATAAATAATGTTATACTATAGGGAGCCTGGATAGGCCCAAAGTAAACCTGGAGGACCAGGCCTTCAACCAAGTCAGGAGTACCAATATTTCATTGTAACGACCTGACCGGTCATTTTGAGATCCAGCGCGTCGTTCAGTAGTTGGGAGTCATGAACAACTTCATTTCGGGTATTGTGACTTGTGGGTATTGTTATAGTTGAATTTATGATAATTAGTTGAATAAAGTTGACTTTGGTCAACATTTTTGGTGAACGGGCCCGGATCCGTGATCCGACGGTCCCGGAAGGTCCGTAGGAAAATATGGGACTTGGCCGTATGTCCGGAATCGAATTCCGAGTACCCAAGTCGGAGAAATGAATTTTTAGAGGAAATAGTTTTATGAAAATATTAAAGGCTTATGAAAAATGAACCTTGATGTAAACCCTGTGCGGCCGGGCCCGTATTATGATTCCGGAGCCCGGAACAGGTTCAATATGTGTTATTTAAGTTATCTGTGAAATTTGGTAAGAAACGGACTTGATTTGACGGGTTTCGGATCAAAATGAGAAAATTGGAGTTAATGAAGTTTTGAGGATTTTTAAAGAATTTGAAATTTGGCTTGAAATGTGATTTTATGTTCCGGAAGTCCGAATGAAATTTCGAAACCAGGAATAGTTCCGTTATGTCATTTATAACTTGTCTGCAAAATTTGAAGTCATTCCGAGTAGTATAGACCGGTTCGGCGCATTGAAGTGAATTCTAGAATTTCTTAAGTTCTTAAGTTGATTCAATTTTGTTTTGGGATTGAATTTGGAGTAAACGACCTCGGAATCAGGATCCGAAGGTTCAAACAGGTTCGTATGATGATTTCGGACTTGGGCATATGTACGGATCGAGATTTGGATAACCCGAGAGCGTTTCAGTGTATATTGTGGAAGTCAGCATTTTTGAAGAAATTTCCTAAGTTTGGCTTGAAGCGCATTTCAATGATATTGATGTCCGTTTGGGATTCCGAGTTTGGGAATAGCTCCGTATGGTGATTCTGGAGTTGGGAGCGCGATCGGAAGTGAATTCGGATGTCCGGAGGTCATTTTGAAGTCATTTGGCTAAAGATAGAAATTTGAAGGTTTTTGAGAAGTTTGACCGAGAGTTTGACTTTTTGATATCGGGGTCGGATTCCAATTCCGAAAGTTGGAGCAGGTCCGTAATGTCGAATATGACTTGTGTGCAAAATTTGGGGTCAATCGGACGTGATTTGATAGGTTTCGGCATCGGATGTAGAAGTTGAAATTTCAAAGTTCATAAAGTTTGAATTTTAGTGCGATTCGAGATTTCGGCGTTGTTTGATGTGATTTGAGGCCTCGAGCGAGTTCGTATCATGTTTTGGGACATGTTGGTATAATTGGTTAAGGTCCCGAGGGCCTCGGGTGGATTTCGGAAGGTTAACGGAATGAATTTCGGACAAAAGAAAGAAGGAAAATTGCAGAAAATTTCTGCAGATTTTGGACAGCAATTAGTGCGCGAGGAGCCTACTTTGGAAGCTTATATATCGAAATCTATAAGGAATCTGAAAATGTGCAAAGCATGAAAGTTGTATCCCTTACAATCTAGTTTTCATAATGTTAAACCATGAATAATTTGGACATTTGTACTGAAATTTATGATTGGTTGAAGGTGGCTGGTCGAGCAGTTTCGATAGAATTTTCAGATGCACAGGGCCGACTTTAGAAGCTCATATCTCGGGATATATAAAGCGTTATATGGTGTACAACCTATCAAATTAAAGATCTTCGAGTCTAGTTTCTAAATCCTCGAACCGTTTGTTATTTGGTAGTTTTGGGTTGTCGTGCATCCATTGGAGCCGTCATAGAGGCTTGGAGGCCGGTGATGAATCTTCGGAGCGAGGTGAGTCTCCTTTCCAAACT